>CATIWM010456744.1:0-18896 GCA_949671775.1 Mallotus repandus
AATTTTTGTTAGAGATAAGATAGAAGTAAACCTAATTAAAATAGGAAACATACTTTCAATTAAATTAGAATTATATTTTAATTAATTTAATTTTTATTAGAGATAAAATATAAGTTAACCTAATTAAAATAAAAAATACACTTTCATTCAAATTAAAATTATATTTTAATTAATTTAATTTTAATTTTATTAGTAAATAATTAAATTATCCAATTTTTATATAATAATGAGTGAAGATGTTTTCAAAATGTTACCTATTTCTCCTCTTACATTTATATATATTATAGATATATAATCATTATTTTTTTTATGTAATATGTCAATGAGTTAGGGTAGGTGACTATTTACCACGAATCATTCATAAGTTTTAGTTTAAACGCAAAGGAGGAGGTGAGAGCGTCAACATGTAATGAATTAGGAGTGAGAGTTATGGAGAACCATGCATGGGAGGTATCTTGGCCTTCCTTCTCTTATGAGTCATAGTAAGAAAGAAATTTTTTCTTTTGTAAGAATTTTTTCTTATAAGTCATAGTATGGATGGAATAATTAATTACTTTCTAGAGTAGGTAAAAAAATCTTGCTCATAGTTGTTGTTTAGGCAGTTCCCACCTTTGTTATGAGTGTTTTCCTCTTAACTCTAAAGCTATGTGAGGAATTATAAAGAATGATGAATTCTTTTTAGCGGGTAAAAGGTATTAAATGGATGACATGGTTGAAGTTGTGTATTAGAAAAGAGTTTGGAGATATGGGTTTTAGAAAAATTCGGGAGTTTAATCTAGCGCTACTTTGGAAGCAGTATTGGAGGCTTATTTCTAATAAGGAGTAACTTGTGGCTCATATATACAAGTCTCGTTATAATCCAAATTTATCTCCTTTGGAGGCAGAATTAGGTGGGAACCCTAGTTACATATGGAGGAGCATCATAGCATCTAAAGAGCTGGTGAATAAAGGTTTCAGATGGAGAATTGGTATAGGAAACAATATTTCAATTTTGGCGGGATCCTTGGCTACCAGAATTATACGTTTATTTCTACAGTCAATGGCCTTAAAGATGGAACAGTACAGTAACTTCTTCAAATGAATTTAAGGGTATGGGATGAGGATATTGTGAGTAAGGGTGTGCATTGGTTTGGTTTGGGTGGGACGGGTTTAAATTTTCTTTTAAGAATTACAAAGTAAATTGAATCAAAATTTTAGGGTGGTATTCGATCAATTTTTGGGTCACCGAATAAGTAACAAAAAAATAAAAGAACAAAAGAATAAACAATTCTCAATAGCAAAATGATTGTTGTGCTTGTCTTCTCCCCTTGGGAGAGCAGTTCGAATGCCATCTATTGCATTTTATCAGTTTTCATGGGATTTTTTCAAGTAGAAAGAAAGAAAAATAAGACGGAGGCCACTGAGATTTGCCACTTTGCCACAACCATTCTATTACTATTTTTTAATTATCTATATAATAATATAATAATAATAATAATAATATTCTTCGAAATTTTTGATTGGGTCGATTCCGACTGAAAATTTACAAATAAATAAAAATAAGAACTGAACTAACTTCAGTTCTGATTTTCAAGCATACATGCTTTCCTCACCCCTAATTTTGAGGGATTTATTCAATGATAGAGATAAAAGCTTGATTTTGAAGATTTCGTTAAGTTAAAAAAGGGAAGAAGACAGATGGTGTTGGATTTGGGCTAAAAATAGAATGTACAAAATTAAAAGTGCATATCATTATTTGATGAACAGTGAAAGCAATAAAAGGCAACAACAACTTTTCAATTGGAAATGTTTATGGTTGTTACAAGTTCTGTGGAGAGCGTGTTCTAATGTCCTCCCTACCAAAAACCATCTCATCCAAAGAAGAGTGGATGTTTCAGCTCTATGTCTGGTACGTGAATGTGATGTTAAAACCATTCCCATATTTTATTTACTTGTCAGTTTGCTAGAAGATAGTTGGCTTAAAGCCTCTATCAATTTTATAGCAGGTATGGTTCAATACTTTATAAATTGGTTGGAGGACCTTTTTTAGAACTTGTAATAGGCATTAAATTGCAACAAGGGTAATGTTAATGTGAGGACTATGGGAAAACAAAAATGATGTAAAATGGAATAATAGTAAAAAATCTTTAGCTGCTGTAATCACATGAAAGGAAGCTTAACGTGGGATTAATAATTGGCTCAAACTGGCAGCGCTAGATATCTTAGATAAATGGAAGATGCCTTCAAGTGGTTTTCTTAAATTCAACATAGATGCAGGTTTATTTGAAAGGTTAGATAAGATGGGGTTTGGTTGCATTATTAGGAACGAGACTAGTTGAATGATCATTACTAAGAATGGGTGGATAAGTGGTTTGTATGAGTCTAGACTAACGGAGGCTCTAGTAGTAAAATAAGCATTGAGTTGGATAAAGATGCTTAACCTGCAAAATCTGATTGTTGAGACAGATTCTCTATTGGTATTGCAGGCAATGGGTAAAGCATAGATTGATAATTCCTATTTTAGTGCATCTATTGAAGATTGCAGATTGCTAATGAACAGTATTATAAAGTGCTGTGTTTCTTTTTTCAAACGGTCAGTGAACCAAGCGGCTCTTAAGCTTGCCCAAGCACTAGATTCTTTGTCTGACTATAACGAGTGGATGACCGATCCTCCTTTCCATCTTTGATGTATTAAGCAAGGATTAATATTATTAATAACAATAGTATTTCTTTTTAAAAATAAAAAAAATAATATAATAGTTTTTAGTTTTGTTTGTATATATACAAATATGTATAATAAATAAGAGTTCTTACATAATTATTATGAAATCATGAAAAAATTAGTATGTTCCTCGCTAAATTGTATATATAAAAATACATACAATATTTTATTTTTTCATATTATCTTAATTATTTGATATCAATTTTATCAAATATCTTGATTATTGGCCTCTAATGATATGTGATTTTTTTTATCTGCAAAAAATATATTAATATGACTAGGAACCTAATGGTATTCTCCCATGATCTCAGCTCAAGCTCACCATAAACTCCTATAAGATTCAGCAAAGTGAACTAAAGGTTTTGTCTGAACCGAAACCTCTCCGATGCTAAAGTTAGATTCCAAAGATGAGTTGCTCAAACAAACACACAAGCTATTTAGGAAATATCAGGAAATCTTATCATGCATAAAAAGTAGTTTGATACCCCAGACAGGGCTGCATGTTCCATGCAAAAGAAAAGAAAAGAGGGCTAACAAAGAGAAAGAAGAGAAAAAAAGAAAAAGAAAGATATTAGAAAGAAGTAGTTCCGTACTTTTACCCTTTCTCTCAGCTCATATACTTAAGTGGTAGGTGAAAATGGGAGGTGGTGATTGGTTGGTAGACCCTACAAATTCTGTGCATGTCAGTAGCTCATTAACCGTGTTTTGGGAAGCCCTCTGCGTCAGAGATGCTGTAATTGATTGACGGCTACAGTTAATGTTTGCAGGAGGTCTTTTCCAAGTTTCTTGATCATATTTTCTAGTTCTAGGGGACTCCTTCTTTGAGTTAAGCAAGAATCTATTTAATATCTCTTTCCTGGAGCTATAATGTTTCATTAGTCCATAAGGCATCTGAGATGGACAATCTTTGGTTAGCGCTGACTTTGAGGAGGTGATTTATTTTTGCTCCATAAGAAGCCCCCTAGTTATTTCCCAGGAAGAGATGCATGTTCCAAAAATAGATGTTTCTTTTCTGTCTTTCACGAGGATGTTGGATTTAAATCGACTACTTAGGATTTAGTTAGGGAGTTATTAAGGAGAGGCTGTTGAGGGGACTAGGAGGACGTGAGTGAATTTCTTGGGATTCTATAGAAGTCGGTACCTTAATAAAATTAATCCCTCTTAAATTTTATCGCGTCTTTTCCTATTCTTTTTGAATTTTAAATCTGAACCTCTAAACTTCTCTCCCTCTTACGATAGGTGTCAGTTTCCTTTTACTGCTTCTAATTATTATCTTAACTACTCATTTTCTTCAAGTATTTATTTTCCTTTTACCTTCATAATTTTTTCATTTACCCCCTTCCTTCTTTGTAGAGAGCTTCCTCGTCCCTGTAGCTTAGATCTTTGTTCCCTTTTTAACCATAGAGAGTGATCACTTCTTCTTCTATTTAAGTATGTTCCTTTCACTTCCTTCATTCTATTTTCCATGTTTGTAATGGCTAAGTTTTCCAATATTCCCAATTTCATTTCAAACGCTTCCCTCAAACAATTGAAGAAAGCATTAAGGGTAGGGTTTATGTAAAGGAATCCATCGATATTAGGGTACCCAAGAAGAGCAAGATGATCATTGCTCCAGAAGGTAGAACTAACATTCACAAAGCTCATAAATATAGTAGAAATTTAGTGTTTTTCGTTAAACCAAATGGAATTCGGACTTGATCTTCTGCCTTCTCCTTTCCTTTTAAAGATCTTTAGATTCTAATCTAAGAACCTAAGGTGTTTAACTCCCTATAGTATACTTATAATGTCCTCGTTCTCTAATCACTATGGAAAATTGAATATCTGCCCTTCTGTAGGTCTGTTCAGGCTCTTTTTCGAGCATAAGAGCTTAAATAGTGGGTTTTTAACCTTTCGTAGCTGTCAGGGTTTAGTTTTGTTTGGTGATATACCTAATATTGACAAATCATAAAGAAATAAATTTCTAGTGGCTCGCTTAAAGGAAAATGGTCTTTTGACTGAATGGGGTTTCAACTTAGGTTGGAACCCTACTCTGGAAGAAGTTATAAGTCGGCCAAATTTATTAAGTGAGGAGAAGATAGGCTATAAAATGATTATTAAATAGGGTAAGACGTATAAGATATGTGAGATTTTGAGTGGCAGTTCACTAGATGAGTCTGGTAGGTAGTTTTTCCTTGGGAAGAAATGTGTGGTGGAGTGATTTTCTGTTATTTCTCTCATATAGCAAAATTGTCTACTGTTTCATTATATAAGATTATAACCTTTTTCTTTTTTTAGTGTATAAAGAGAACATGAGTTTTTCAAAGCCCATAAAGTTTACTTTGAACGCCAGTGAAGTGGTTTGAATGGCGAGGCTTAAAAGCCAACAAGAATCAAGTGTTTCAAAAACTGGAACAAGCAAAGATCCGAAACATGCAAAAATGATAACACCCATTGGAGTTACCACCAGAAAACAAGTTGCTGCTAAGGGGTTGAAGGAACCTGTTTAAGGAAAATCGACTAAAGGAAAGTAAAAAGTCATTCCTCCCATCGAGAGAAAGATAAAAAAGAAAAGAAAAATAGAAGAGCTAGAAATCTTAGGTAGCTTTGACACTGAGAGTGATAAAGAGCTTCATACTCACGAATCTAGAGTTCCTGAAGAGGTCCAGTCAAGGAAGGTTCTGGACAGGTTGATGAAAGGGAAAGCCTTAGTCAAAAGAGAAAAAGAACCTGTCGTTGACCTATTTGGGGATTCTACAAAAGCCGACGCCCTAATAAAATTGTTCACTATTAAAGTTTATCGCATCTTTTCCTATTCTTTTTGAATTTTAAATCCCAACCTCTAAACTTCTCTCCCTGCTGCGATAGGTGTCCATTTCCTTTTATTGCTTCTAATTATTATCTCAACTACTAATTTTCTTTATGTATTTATTTTCTTTTTACCTTCATAATTTTTTCATTTACACCCTTCTTTCTTTATAGAGAGCTTCCTGATCTCTATAGCTCAGATCTCCATTGCCTTTTTAATCGTAGAGAGCGATCATTCTTCTTCTATTTAGGTATGTTCCTTTCACTTCCTTCATTCTATTTCCTTTGTTTGTAATAGTTGAGTTTTCCAATATTCCCAATTTCATTTCAAATGCTTCCCTTAAACATTTAAAGAAATAGTTAAGGGTAGGGTTTATCTAAAGGAATCCATCGATGTTAGGGTACCCAAGAAGAGCAAAAGGATCATTGTTGTGGAAGGTAGAACTAACATTCATAATGCTCATAAGGATAGTATATATTTAATGTTTTTCATTAAACCAGGTGGAATTCAGACTTGATCTTCTACCTTCTCCTTTCTTTGCAGAGATCTTTAGATTCTAATCTAAGAACCCCAGGTGTTTAACTCCTCGTAGTATACTTATAATGTCCTCATTCTCCAATCACTGTGGAAAATTGAATATCTGCCTTTCTGTAGGTCTGTTCAGGCTCTTTTTGAGCATAAGAGCTTGAATAGTGGGTTTTTCACCTTTTATAGCCGTTAGGGTTCAGTTTTTTTTAGTGATATACTTGATATTGACAAATCATGGAGACAAAAATTTCTAGTGGCTCGTTTAAAGGAAAATGGTCCTTCAACTGAGTAGGGTTTCAACTTGGGTTGGAACCCTACTCCAAAAAAGCTATAGGTTGGCCGGATTGATTAAGTGAGGAGAAGATAGGCTATGAAATGATTATTAAATAGGGTAAGACATTAAGATACGTGAGATTTTGAGTGGCAGTTCATTAGATGAGTCTGGTAGGTAGTTTTTCCTTGGGAAGAAATGTGTGGTGGAGTGATTTTTTGTTGTTTCTCTCATATAGCAAAATTGTCCACTGTTTCATTGTATAAGCTAATCACCTTTTTCTTTTTTTAGTGTATAAAGAGAACATGAGTTTTTCAAAGCCCATAAAGTTTACTTTGAACGCCAGTGAAGTAGTTCAAATGGTAAGGCTTAAAAGTCAATAAGAATCAAATGTTTTAAAAATTAGGACAAGCGAAGATCCGGAGTATGCAAAAATGAAAACACCCATTAGGGTTAACATTGGAAAATAGGCTATTGCTAAAGGGTTGAAGGAACCTGTTCGGGGAAAATCGACTAAGGGAAAGTAAAAAGGCATTCCTCCCGTTTAGAGAGAGACAAAAAAGAAAAGGAAAATAGAGAGCCAAAAATCTCAGTTAGCTCTTACACTGAGAGTAATGAGGAGCTTCATACTTAAGAATCTAGAGTTCCCGAAGAGGTCAAGGAAGGTTGTGGATAGGTTGATAAAAGGGAAAGCTATAGTCAAAAGAGAAAAAGAACCTGTTGTTGACCTATCTAGGGATTCTACAAAAGCCGATGCCCTAATAAAATTGTTCCTTATTAAATTTTACCGGATCTTTTCCTATTTTTTTGAATTTTAAATCCCAACCTCTAAACTTCTCTCCTTACTGCAATAGTTGTCCGTTTCCTTTTATTGGTTCTAATTATTATCTCAATTACTCATTTTCTTCATGTATTTATTTTCTTTTTACCTTCATAATTTTTTCATTTACACCCTTCCTTCTCGTCCCTGTAGCTCAGATCTCCATTCCTTTTTTAACCGTAGAGAGCGATAACTTCTTCTTCTATTTAGGTATACTCCTTTCACTTCCTTCATTCTATTTCCCTTGTTTATAATGGCTGAGTTTTCCAATATTCCCAATTTCATTTCAAACACTTCCCTCAAATATTTGAAGAAAGTGTTGAGGGTACTAAAGGAATCTATCGATATCAGGATACCCAAGAAGAGTGAGAGGATCATTGCTCTGGAAGGTAGAACTAACATTCACAACGCTCATAAGGACAATAGAGATTTAGTGTTTTTCGCTAAATCAGGTGGAATTCGGACTTGATATTTTACTTTCTCTTTTCTTTGTAGAGATCTTTATATTCTACTCTAAGAACCCTAGGTGTTTAACTCCTCATAGTATACTTATAATGTCCTTGTTCTCTAATTGTTATGAAAAATTGAATATCCGCCCTTCTATAGGTCTGTTTAGGCTCTTTTTCGAGCATAAGAGCTTAAACAATGGGTTTTTCACCTTTAGTGGCGGTCAAGGTTTAGTTTTGTTTGGAGATATACCTAATATTAACAAATCATGGAGAAATAAATTTCTAATGGCTCGCTTAAAGGAAAATGGTCCTTCAATTGAATGGGGTTTCGACTTAAGTTAGGACCCTACTCTAGAAGAAGCTATAGGTTGGCCGAATTTATTTAGTGAGCAGAATATATGCTATGAAATGATTATTAAAGAGGGTATGATGTATAAAATACGTGAGATTTTGAGTGGCAGTTCACTAGGTGATTCTGGTAGGTAGTTTTTCCTTATGAAGAAATGTGTGGTGGAGTGATTTTCTATTATTTCTCTCATATAGCAAAATTGTCTACTATTTCATTGTATAAGCTGATAACCTCTTTCTTTTTTTAGTGTATGAAGATAACATGAGTTTTTTTAAAGCCCATAAAGTTTACTTTGAATACCAGTAAAGTGGTTCAAATTGCGAGGCTTAAAAGTCAACAAGAATCAAGTGTTTCAAAAACTAGGACAAGCGAAGATCTGGAACAGGCAAAAATGAATTGGGGTTACCACCGGAAAATAGGCTATTGCTAAGAGGTTGAAGGAACCTGTTAAGGGGAAATCGACTAAGGGAAAGCAAATTCCTTCTATCAAGAGAGAGATAAAAAAGAAAAGGAAAATAGAAGAGCTAGAAATCTCAGTTAGCTCTGACACTGAGAGTGATGAAGAGCTGCCTACTAAGGAATATAGAGTTCCTGAAAAGGTCTAGTCAAGGAAGGTTGTAGGTAGGTTGATGAAAGGGAAAGCCATAGTCAAAAGAGAAAAAGAACCTATAGTTGACCTATTTGGGGGAATCTTATCTGAACTTTAATCTGACATTCTAATACAACATTTAGCAACTGAGATAGTGAGAAAGTATCTTGGAATTAGTTTCTTAATAACAAGCATGTTTAGGTTCATTTATGCAGGATAGAGTGAACATGTCCATCACTTTGATAGACACTCTACCTCACTTTGAGCTCAAATAATCAATGTTGCGCATTTGGTACTCTTATTCTTATTTTTATCTATACTTGGTTTTTTTTGCTTGCATTTTTGTTTTTATTGTTTATTTTATTTGGTGTCTCTGTATACTTTTCTAAGTGGTATATTGATGCTCTTTATGAATTTTTAACAGCTAAGTGATCCTATATGAGTAAGAATTCTGAGCCAGGTCATACAAAGAAGAAACTTAGTGAGTTCATGAGGAGAACATCACTCTGAAGAAGCAAGTAGAGGAGATAAAGGACTCTTTTGATAATATGACCATCCAAGTTATTGGTCTAGAAAAGAATGCTGAGAAATTTTAGCTAGAGAGGAAACATCTTTCGAATGCAAAAGCTAAATTGAAAGGAAAACTATCCCAATTAGAAGTGGAGAAAGAGATAGAGAAAAAGCATGATGTAGAGGAGGTTTTTGAGGGATTCAAGAAGTTAAATTACTTTAGTTAATAGGTGATGTCTTATTCTTCCAACTATTAAATTAACGGATGGTGTGATTTCCTGAAAAAGGCCAAAGAAAAATTTTCTGGTTAGGACTTCTCATACTTTGAGATCTTTAGAGGAGTTGATGAAGAAGACATAGATGTGATGGAGGAAGAGCCCCCAGCCACTACTCAGGAAATCACCGAGTCTCTCCACCCAACTACTGATGTCATCGGTAGCGGGCTTGAAAAAGAGGGAGGTCAAGAGGCTATCTTTATTGACACAGGTTTGGAGATAATGGAATTTTCAAAGTCTGGGGAGCAAGATCCTTCAGAAGAGGCCTAGTAAGACGAATGATGTCTTTTATGTTACCTTCAAGAAAACTTAGTTTTCTTTTATAGTGATAACTCTGTTTATGCATATGTTTTTTCCTTTTTAGGATGTTTGAACAGTATTTTCCTTAAAAACTAGGATATATATATTCCTATGTATTTCCCTTTGCTTTTTCATTCGCTTGAATCTTTCATTGCATTATCCCTATATGGATGGAATCATCCTGAGCAGGAAACCGAACATTACATTCCTTGTCAATTGTGTCATTGAGCAAGGATGTCAGACGATATTTATACAGATGTTTAGTGATGTTGTACATGTGTATCCATTTAGGATATATGATTGATCTATTTTGGTCTTTGTTTATTGACCCTATAAGTATATTGAACGTGTTCATAGGGGGTTGTCCCTTTTCAGGAGACATCATTCCTGAGAAAGAGAAATAGTCTTATAGATCATAACTTTTCCATAATTTAGTTTTCAAATGCCCGGTTCTTGTCATATATGAGCTTTTATTAAAGAACACTTGATACTTTCATAAGAAGTTTTATCCCTTATGTCACAAATTATACAAATAATTGTTAATCATAGAAATGCAATTATCATATTCAAAGTATAAAATCATATATAATAGAAACAAGACTTAGCTTTGATTGAAATGGGATAAAGACTTTTGCATACAATCCTTCTTCTGATTTTACATAATAGGGACTTCATGAGTCCCCTCATACAAAAGATCCACGCCATAAAGAGATATACCCATTTAATCTTATTTCGAGTTATACAAAATATTGAAATAAAAGCATAAGAAAGATAAAGTACACTAATGATAATATTTTTTTCAAATGTTAGGAGTTTCAAGTATGGGGCAGCTGCTTTCCTTCCATATATGCTAAGTAATAAGTTCCCTTCCTGATTACTCTACTAATGTTGAATGGACCTTCCCAAGTAGGGGATAACTTTCCTTGATCTTGTTTTCCTATTACTCCTAAATTCCTAAGCACTAGATCTCCTACGTTTAAGAGCTTGTGCCTTACCTTAGCATTGAAATACCGGGTAGCCTGTATTTTTTAAGCAGCCATTTTCGCTAATGCTTATTCCCTCATTCCATCCAGCAAATCAAGATTCACTTTCAAATATTCCCCATTCCTGTCCATATCAAAATACTGCACCTTCTATGTTGGCATTCCTACTTTGACTGGAATCACTACCTTGGTCCCATAAGTTAATGCAAAAGGAGATTCCCTAGTAGGTTTTCTTAGGTTTTCCTGTATGCCTACAAGAGACTCGTGAGGCTCTTTTGTCCAACTAATTTTAGCCCTATCAAGCCTCTTCTTCAGTCCTTATAATATGGCCCGATAGATACCTCATCCTGACCATTTATTTGAGGATGAAAATAGAGCTAAAATGGTGATTTATCTTCAATACTTCTGTAAATTCCCTGAATTTATCATAGTCAAATTTTTTACCATTATTTGAAATAAGGATTTTTAGGATTCCAAATCGGCAGATGATATCTCACCATAGGAAATTAATCACTTCCTGAGCAGTAATGCAGGCTAATGCCTTAGCTTCCACCCACTTAGTGAAATAATCTAATGCTAAAAGGATAAAGTGCTTTTGTCCAGGGGCTATAGGAAAGGGACCCAATATATCAACACCCTATTATGCAAAGGGCCACAGGAGTCTGCTCATTAGGGGATATATGGATGGTGTCAGCAAACCTCTGGCAAACATCACACATCTTTGTAAAATTAACAGCATCTTTAGAAAGTGTTAGCCATAAATACCCCTGTCTAATTATTTTCTGAGCTAAAGACTGCCCTTCTACATTGATACCACATACTCCTTTATGAACTTCCTTTAATATATAATCTTCCTCTTCTAGAGTTAAGCATTTTCAGGAGAGGCATGTGAAACCCTCTCTTATATAGTTTCCCATTCTATAAGGTGAATCTAAAAGCTCTTTGAGTTAACTTCATATCTTTTTTTTTATCTAAGGGAATCTCTCCAATCTACAGATATCTAATTAGGGGATCCATCCAAGCTTCTTCTTTCAGAGCAGGGAATGCATCAACAGGTTCATTGATGCTTGGAATAGCTAGCGTCTCTATATAAATCTCCTTTGAATTGTACTCTAGCTCCTCCACTGCCATTCTACTAAGCAGATTTGCTTCTACATTTTCCCCTCTAGGAATTTTCACAACACTCACTGAAATTTTCTTTTCTTTAAATCTATCTAGGATTTTCCTCACCCGTTGCAAATATATAGCCACGGTATCATCTTTTACCTCATATACTCCCCCAACCTAGTTCATAAGTAGTTGTGAGTCGCTATATACTTTTAGATCTGGAACACACATTGCTTTTGTTAATTTGAACCCCCTATCATAGCCTTATACTTGGCCATATTATTAAAGGCTGGGAAGGCAAAGTGTAGGGCGGACCTCACCACCAAGTCTTCCGGTCCTTTTAATACTATTCATGCCCTACTTTTTTTAAAATTAGAAGAGCCATTGACATATAGACTCCAATTATATTTTTCACTTGTAGAGGAACTTGGTAGAAGAGCATATTCATTTTTCTGTTTCTGTTTGCATACCTGTTCACTAGAGATCTCATTAAAACTACACTTAGTAAGAAAATCAGCCAAAGCTTGAGCTTTGATAGCTCTCCTTAGTTCATACTTTAACCCCCTATTTCTAACGACCAGATCGTCTTTCCTCCTACAACTGAGGATCTATATAGGACTAACCTCAATGAAATATCTGTGCAAATAATTCCCTGGTGCCCCAGACGTTAAATTTCCTCACTGCCACTAGCAGGGCCAATGCTATCTTTTCAATCGGTGCATAATTCAATTCAGTTCCTTTCAAAACTCTACTGACATAATACATATTTTTTTGCATTCCATCCTCCTCCCTTATTAATACTACACTAGCTGCTTGGTCTGAGGCAAATAAATAAATAAACAAATTCTCCCCTGTAAGTGTCCTGCTCAGGACTTGTGGAGACTGCAAATAACTTTTCAATTACTGGAATGCCTCCTCACACTCTTCTATCCACTCAAAGGATGAGACTTGTCTTAACTTCTTGAAGAAGGGTAGACACCTTTCTGCTAATTTTGAAATAAACCTATGTAGGGCTATAACTCTCCTGGTTAGGCGCTAGACATCTTTAACATTAGCTGGAGAGGGCATATCAATAATTGCTTAGATTTTTTTCGACTTAGGTTTAATTCCTTTCTGGCTCACCATATACCCAAACAATTTGCCCCCTTTTATGAAAAAGAAACATTTTTTCGGATTCAACTTCATATTCTACCTGCTTAAGACCCTGAACGCCTCTTCCAGATCTTTCAAATATTCTTTAAAAGTTTTTCTTTTTATGATCATATAATCTATATAGGCTTCTATATTCCTACCCAATTAATCTTTGAAAATCCTGTTCACCAAACATTGATACATGGCCCCTGCATTTTTAAGCCTAAAGGGCATTAACCTATAGCAGTATGTCCCTCTTTTGGTGATGAAAGAGGTTTTAGTTTCATCTAATTTCTCTATATGTATTTGATGATACCCTGATATGGCATTTAGAAAGGTGATAAATTCATATCTAGTCATTGCATCAACCATATTATCAATAGAAGGCAAAGGAAAATAATCCTTAGGACATGCCTTATTTAGATTGGTGAAATCTACACAAAGCCTCCACTTGCCATTATGCTTTTTCACTGAAACAACATTCACCACCCAATCAGGATAATCCACTTCTATAATGAATCATGCCTTGATTAATTTATCTACCTCCTTATCTATAGCTTCCTATTTTAGGGGAAGGAAGAAGCATTTTTTTATGCATTTGTTTTACATTGGGATCCACATTCAATTTATGAGTGATAAAGCTCAGGTAAATTCCAAGCATCTCTGTTGGGCTAAAAAGCAAATTCTGATCTATGAGCCTGAAGAAAATTCTTCACCAAAAGTTTTTATTCAGGTGTAAGTTGGGGATTGACTTGAGTAGTCTGGTCTGGGATTTTTGAAGACACTAGTATTGCTTCCAAATCCCCTATTGGCTCTATCATTTTTCTCAATTCTGAATTCTCCATTTCTATTAAATCCATTGTAAGCGATTCCTCCCCTTCAACATTTTTCAAGGAGCTTGAATGACAGGACTTAGCTTTAAATTGTTTACCCCTCATAGTGATGGGTCCGTCCTCTATAGTCATTTTTATACATAAGTACCGAATCCAAGTAATAGCACAAAATTCATATAAAATTTTTCTCCCTATTATAGTATTATAAGCGGAGGATATTTTAGCCACCAAGAAATCAAACATCACCTCGGATGATGTTGCCTTTGTTAGAGACTTCACCGATCGTAATGGGCAAAGTTATCTTCCCCTCGATGTATAAAAAGTCTCCCCCTTTTTGATTTTAATAAACTTATTTTGAGTTTGAGAAGATAATATGAGTGAAGTGTGTGAAAATTTTGAACTTTACTTAATTAGATGATACATACTCCCCCTAAGATTATGCACAAGATAAAAATTAAGGAGTAGGCAATAAATAATAAGGAAATGAATATATTTCTTTATTTCTCCTCCTATTGGACATGATAAAAAATATAAATTTTAGAATTATTAATGGATGCTTGAAAAAATATTTAAGAAACATAAACATGGTAGAAGATAAAATTTACTAAGATAATGCATCACAAAATAGTACATGTAGCATTTATGTTGAAACAAACTTAACTATCACATGATTATATAGAGCTTAGTTCTAAAGGAAACAAAAGACGAAGAACTAAAACAATATGCTATTTTATTATTTTCTACCCCAATTTTCTACAGAGGTTCCCACACATATAAATGTCCAAATTTTAATATTACAAGTTGGACAAGGTTGCCTGTGTATGATGCAGATTTTGGATGGGGTCGACCTATTTTTATGGGGCCAGCAAGTGTTGTTTTCGAAGGGACTGTAATCGTAACGAGAAACTCGATCGAAGATGGAAGTTTGTCTTTGATTGTTTGCATGGAAAAGCAACACATGCAGACGTTTCAAAACTTGTTATATGAACTTTAGCAAGACAACATGGGCATTATTTGCTTTACTTTTTTGGGGGTGGAGGTTTGGTGCCAGAAATGAGCAAGCTCGATCATGGAGTTTTTATTCTTTAATCTAGTACTGTCTGAGGTATATTCAGTCGCTTCTCTATTTATGTGTTGCTTGGAACTTAGATTTGGTGTTTAGAGCTGGTTTAAACAAAATGCTAAAAGTACCTAAACTTTTGTTGCAAAGTGCTTGACAGAAATTATCAATTATGGTGCCATGCTCTCTATTGTGCTTCTCTGCGACTGCCATAACATTCTCTTCCATTTTATTTTATTCAACAATATTTTTATTTTTTAATTTTATTTCTGTTAACATTTTAATAATTTTGTTAAATTAAGTAAAAAAATGAATATAAGATAAAATAATTGAATCTTTATGAGTGTTTAAAATGGGAGATTCTTACTATTATTAAAATTTAACCCAAAAAAAGTATTATTATGTATAATTTACATTTAACAATAAAAATATAACATGTGTATATGTATTACAAATTTAGCCGTTAGACGTACTCTTAGAGTATATAAATTTTTTTCCTTTTTAAATTACAAATCCATATCTATATACACATTAAATGCTCTAAAGTTATTAAGTTTAAAATTTGACAAGTATCATTCTTTATAATTCAACATTAACTTATAAAAACTTATGTGTTAAGTTATTAAAATTCACAATATTTTTCTATAAAAAAAATTATTTCAGAATAACATGTTCTATTCTATATAAAACATTTTAATTTTGTTACTTCTAAAACATCATTCTTTATTATGTCTTTTAGTTTAATTAAGGCAACCATTTTTTAACTATTTTTTCTTTTTCATTTTCTTTATTCATTCAATTATTATTATTATTGTATATATTAAAAGTATAAAATATATATATATATAAATAATAAAATAAAATTATTGTAATAACATTAAGTTCTCATTTTTATATTTAATTAAATTGTAGTTTTAATTTATTAAAATTATTTAATTAATTATTTTAAAATATATATATTATTTATACTACGCGCAAAAAGCGGATACATGACTAGTATATCTATTAAATGTTGAGCCCCTAAAACTTCTCATTTTTCAGCATTTTCTAAAAAAAGCTAATGTGTAAATTTTTTAAAATTCACAATGTTGTCTAAATAAAATATTAAAAAATTAATATCATTTGAAATTCTATTCTATTCCTACTAAAATATTGTTATATATATATCCTCAAGTAGTAGTCTAATAATGTTTAAATTCTTTCTACCTCATATCTATATACACACACACACACGAAAGGAGGGGGGACATGCAAAATTTCGAAAAAGTCTTCACTCATTATTATATAAAAATTGGATAATTTAGTCATTTACTAATAAAAATTAAATTAAATTAATTAAAATATAATTTTAATTTGATTGAAAGTCTATTTCCTATTTTAATTAGGTTAACTTCTATTTTATTTTTAATAAAAATTGAATTAACTAAAATATAATTCTAATGTAATTGAAAGTATGTTTTCTATTTTAATTAGGTTGACTTTTATCTTATCCCTAACAAAAATTCTAATTTAATTAAAAGTATATTTTCTATTATGATTAGGTTAACTTTTATTTTATCTCTAAAAAAATTAATTAAATTAAAATATAATTCTAATATAATTAAAAATATGTTTCCTATTTTAATTATGAAAATGCCCTAGAGGGAGTGAATAGGGCTAAATAAACTAAAACAAGGATTAATGGAGTTCAAAGAAAATTAAAGAAAATTAAGGAAAGTAGATTTGAGACAATTAATTTAAAGAGTTCTGATTATAACCAATCATACATCTCCACCTAACTTATCCCAAGTTAGGATTTTCAATCACCCACTTCAATCTTATTTTCAAGATTGATTACACAAGATTTTTTCAAGGCACAACTCAAACCTTCACACAAATGAGTTTTTCCTCACTCAACTCAAACCACAAATAAAATCTCAACTGATTTCAATGGATAACACTTAAACCAAACCACTAGAATATAACCCCGCTTCCCTTCTATTATAACCCAAGAAATAGATGAAGAAGAGGTCTAACTCTAGCACACACCAAACACTCAATTACAATGAGAATTTAGAGAATAGAAAAAAGCTCAAGAGTTTTCTAAGATATTAATTTGCTCAACCAACATGCTCCTTTGCACTTAGTTCACTTCTTATGCTTTTGAGGACATGTGTAGGGGTATTTGAAGGCTTCAAATGTGTTTAGAATTCCCTCAAACTTGATCTAAAGCGCAGCCAATTAACATTGCTTTCATTGAGTGTAATTGTGTACCTAAGCTTGTAAATACACTTGAATATAAAATTTTAGTGATTTAAAATTCATTGTTAAAGTCAAAACAAATGTTGAATTGAGATTGATCATGTAAAGGATCAACAAATTAGGTTAACTTTTATTTTATCTCTAATAAAATAAAAGTAAATTAAATTAACTAAAATGTAATTCTAATTTAATTGAAAGTATACTTTCTATTCTAATTAGGTTAACTTCTATTTTATCTCCAATAAAAATGAAATTAATTAACATATAATTCTTTTTTAATTGAAAGTATGTTTCCTATTTAATTATGTTAATTTATATTTTATCTCTAACAAAATTAAATTAATTAAAATTTTAGTGATAATTTTGTTAAAAATATATATGTTGTGTGTAATTTATCACATGTTTTTAAGTTGAATTTTGAATAAATAATTAATTATATTTGGGTAAAAATTAGGTTTATTTAGGATTTATTTTTGTTTATAGCTTTATTTTGGATTTTATTGTCTGGAGATTAATTTCTATCCAATTGGGAGTTTTTATTAAATATTAATAAATATTTCCCTTTTTGTAGGTAAGTCTAGAAAGGAATTCCAAAGTAATCAAGGACTGGTGCAACGTGGGCTATGTCATGGCATGCTTGTGCCCATGTCCTGTTCTAGAAGCTGAATCAATGCAGCAAGGCTTGCGACACAGCCTACTGGAAGTCGTGTCTCCTTCTGGACCTGAAGAAGCTGCAGCATAAGATGACACACGACTACGCTTGAAGTCATGTCCTCTTCTGTCCAAATTGAAGAAATCACAAGAGAGTAACACAGGATCCAACACGCCATGATGGAAATCATGCCATACAATGAAGGACATGACACCAGATTCAACACGCCATGATAGAAGCCATGTCGAGCAGAGAAAACTTCCTTTATGAGAATTCAAGTGCAAGTAGGTTTTCCATGATATCTAGCTTATAAAAGGGGATATAAGAGAGCTATTGAGAGGAATTTTGAGGGGATTAAACAAAAAAAATACAAACAAGAGCTCAAGAAAGCGAGCAAGGCTTGAAGATTGAACCGTGCTTAAACGAGTTTCATATATTCTTCTTCTTCATTCTCTTGTTATTTATTTTACGTTTGTAATTCTTTTTAAAGCCAAGTTTAGCTAAACTACATTTTAGAGTTTGGTTTTGGAGTAGCTAGTTAGACTTGTTAGGATTTTTATTTCTTATTAATGATTTGATTTTCAATCAATTTTATGAGTTGTGCTTAATGTCTTGTGTTCAATTAAGGGCCCAATTGTTTGCATGTTTATAGGTAGATTGCTATCAACGAAAGTTGAGTAATTTACTAGCCTATAACTCATAAGACTTAGGAACCTCGATCACGAAAATAGATGAATCCTTCAGGGATCAATAAATTACTAAGGAACTTAATGAGCCCTAATTAATTGACTTGACCATGAAAATATGCAATAATTAGTTTTGGCATGCTTAGATTATCTCGAAATAGACTTTAGGTAATTTGAGTAGTTTACCCTTGATTGTGATCAATGAAATTGTTGAATTTAATTCCGTAATTCAAGTCCTAATTAGTGAAACAACCCAATTTCTAGTTTATCCCCATTGATTTAATTAGATTAATTAAAAAAGATAGTTTATTTTAATTTAATTCTTGCAAATTAATTTGATTTGTGCTAGCTAGGGAAAATCAATTGACAGTTAGTACTTAGTACCCTTTCCTCATGGGAATGATACTCTACTTATCACTTTATTACTTATCATGTTCCATACACTTGCGGAGTTGTGCCAACAATATATTTTTTCTATTTTAATTAATTAGGTCTATTTATATTTATCTAATATAAATCATATTAGATAACATAATTTTATAAGTCTTATTATATTAAATTTTATAAGTAAATAATTAAAATAAAAAATTAATAAATTTTATGAAAATAGGAAAAGTATATAATTT
>CATIWM010456928.1:0-32261 GCA_949671775.1 Mallotus repandus
GATTGAGTTGTGAATGCATCAACCCTTCCATCAGTAATCTGTCGCAAACCAATCAACAAACAAATGAACCCTAGGAACCAGAAGCATCATCAAAATTCACTAGCACTAGCGCCTCCTCAAAACATTAATTTGAATCCATTGCTTCTCTTATAGACATATTCTCAAACAAGTAACGGGCTCCCACATTTTGGTCGTGGAAAATGGACTAAGGATGATGCTTTGAGAACAGATGATGTTAGCGTTTTTTTTTTTTTTTTTGAGACAAAGTTTAGCAAATTCTTGGAGCTGGGAGTGTATATTAACATTAAAAAAAAAAAAAAAGCTTGGAGTACTTTTCTCTTTACTTCATATACAGACTAAGCCGTAGCACCCATATTTGGTTCTTTTTTCACGACTCTTCAAATGACAGACTACAATTGGAAAAAACTTGTCCACGCCTAGACATTGTTTCACCAGCCTTTTTGGTAGCAGGGGAAACGTCAAGGTAGAAGGATTGCATGATGGTGAGGCTGTGGTTGGAGCAGCGACGGTGGGGTTGGAAAGAAGGTTAAGGGCGATGATACAGAAGTGATGGGAGGAGTGTGAGGAAGAGAGGAAGTTTAAAAGGCATATAATATTGTTTTTTTTTTTTTTTATCGGTGTCGTGTTTTTAGTACCACAATCGGACTATAACTATTAGTATGTTAGTTGTTAGCGGGGAGAAGAAATTTATATCTGATTTATGTGGGATCCATAAGGTCCCTATTCTTAAAAACGGTAAAGGAGGATCTTTGACGTTACCAATGTTTGAATCCAGGATTTGCCTCAGGCTAAGGCCTCATTAGCGTAATATTATTTTTTTTTAAAACGTCAAGAAGGTAACATGTTAAAGTTACTTATGAGTCATTCTACAATACAAATATATGTATCTATACAAACACAATTAGAATCGTTAGATTACTACTAATTTAATTATAACTATTGATATATTTTATAGGAATTGGTACACCAAAATAATCAATGGTTATAATCAAATAAAAATATATCCAATGACTCTAATTTCATTTATATAAATACAAATGTTTGCACTATAGTAAAAGCCATTACTTGGTATTGACGGTCACAAACCTATAACAGGAGGTAAAATCACTATTTGTATCTATTCAAACAATTATACTGTACCAAGAGCCTAATAATAATAATAATAAATAAAAATTCAGGTCAGTTGTAGAAAAGAAATAAAAAAAATCAAGTGGACAAAGCACTATTGATAAAAAATATAAGTGTAAATTACTATTTATCCCTATGGTTTTCTATATTATGCTATTTGGTCCTTAATATTTAAAATTTATATTATCTCTCTTTTTATTTTGTAAAATTATATTATTTAGCTCTTTCGTTAAATTTTTCATCACAATTACCGTTAATTGACATGATAATGATCAAGTAAGTACTATTTGTTTCCTCTACTTTAAGAAATTATATTATTTGCCCCCTCTATTTGAATATATTATATTATTTGCCCCTAATATTTAGAATTTATTTTTATTATTAAAGTAATTTTCATAGAATTTAATTGCAAAATGATAATTATATCATTTACATAAAAATATAAAATACTTAATTTTATATCATTAAAATTTTAATTAAATACCAATTAGTTAGTATTAATTTTAAAATATTTCCACTTAAATAATAACTTAAAATGTTTATGTTACATCAACAAATTTAATCAAATCAACTTTCTTTTTAATTTTAATTCTTTAGTTTAATTGTCAGTTTCAATTGTTGGGTGTACAAATCAAATTATTTAATTTTTTTTTTTTGAGAAATATCAACGTTCATTCAAAGAAAAGAAGAGTCATACAATGCACTTTCCATCAGTTCTCTTGGAAAAGAAGAAGTCCAGATGGAAACAAAGTTGCAACAATTGAAAGATAACTGAGCTAGGGAGTGAGTTACCTTGTTGGCTATTCTAAGCTTATAACTAAAGGAAACAAACCTAAAATTATTGCTTAAATAAATAATGTCATTGATAATCAACCCCATAAGTGTTAAACTTGGATTTGAGGAGTTTAACCTCTGAATAAGAGGAAGGCGATCTGACTCAAACTTAATAAACTCCAACTACATAAAGTTTGCCAGTTGAACAGCTTCAAGAAAAGCATGAGCTTCTGCAATCTTTAGTTCCTAGCTTACCGAGCCATGATTGCTTTTGTGACCAAAATCTGTTTGGAAGAATCCCAAGCTTAGTACCAAAACCAATACCCCCCATTTTCTTTAACAGATGCATCTAAATTAAATTTAATAAAATCGGATCGGGGGACAACCATCTAGCATTTGTTGTTAGTGTTGTAGATGCTTGAATATGATGGTTAGCATCCTCATACTCTGTCAGAATTTTAAGCATATTCCAATGACAATCTTGAACCTTCATAGACTTCCCCTCATGCAAATAGACATTTCAGGCATACCACATATACCAAAGAGATGCCAAAAAAATAGAAAAAACCTTCTTTTGGAAGAAGTATGCGATGTTTAAGGATCCAATCAGTGATGTCCATCAGTATGTCTTGAATCACAACCTAGATTCGCAAAAAGCTTGTGCTCTAATGAAAGTTGCTTCAATGATAGTCTCTGAAAAGGTGCTCCAACATTTCCTCATCCTCCCCACATTAAAGACAAAAAACATCAATAGTAATATTCCTTTAAAATAACATAATTTTCACAGGCAATCCCTTATGAAGAAGATGCCATATAAAGATTTTCACCTTAGGGGAAGTTGCATGCTCCATAACCATCTCCAATTGGCAGGATTAGAGGATGATGCATGTCTATTAGAAACACTAGCCAAAGTCTCGCGCGTAATTTTGTAGGCTGACTTAACTGTATATAACCCGATTTTGGAAAAATGCCACATCATTAAGTCTTGCAGGTGACGTCAACTCAAGTGCATTGAAAGAATCTGACAAGCTTTTATAGGATTAAATAGTTGCTAAATTAACTCTCTATTCTAAGCAGTTCTCTCCTGGTTTATTAGAGCATTCACAGGAAGATCAAGATCAATGCCTGCCTCTAGAATTGAAGCTTTAAAGTGAGGTTGGTCTGGAAGCCAACTATCCCACCAAATTCTAATGTTATCACCACTGCCCACTCTCCACCGCAACCCTCTTATCAACAAGCCTTAGGCTTCCACTAAACTTCACCATGAATAACTGGGGTTAAAACCTCTCTAGGCTTCCAAAAACGAATGTCTAAGGAAATACCTTGCTTTAAGAACTCAGACAAGTAGAGAGTTAGGATTATACGTTAATCACCAACCTTATTTCCCTAGCATAGCAATATTAAAAGATTGAAAATCCTTAAAATCCAGGCCACCTTCCTCTTTTGATTTACATAATTGATTCTAGGAACACCAAGGAATATTCCTATCCTTTGAACTTTTCCTTCATGAAAAATTTGAAATCAATGAATTAATTTCATTGCATACCTGAGCAGGACATTTAGACAACTTATGAGATAACCAAGAATGGATTGCACTACAGCTTTGATCAACACCTCCTTCCTTGCCATTAAGAGAGAGCGTTCTTTCCAACTTGAGAGTTTCTTTCTAATCCAATCAATAACATTTTGAAAGAGGAGCTTTTTTTAGCAAGTAATAGTTGTAGGGATGCCCGAGTACTTTGCATGCTACTCAACCTGTTTAACACCAAGCCAACTACTCAAAGAATTATAAACCTCCAAAGAGATATTAGAGCTAAAAGAAATTTTAGATTTCTCAAATTTTATTTTTTAACTAGAGGCTTTTTCATACAACAAAAGAATATCACCTATAACTTTGATCTAACCACTTGAAGCCTGACAAAAAATAATACTATCATCTACAAAAAATAAATGTGAAACAATTGGAGATCTGCAACAAATTTTATAGCTATTAAGTAAATTTTGGGCTTCAACTTTTCTAATTAAACTTGATAAAACTTCTACATAAAACAAAAATAAATAAGGTGATAGAGGGTCTCCTTGACGCAGACCTCTAGACGGTTGAAAAGGATCACACGGGTTACCATTATTAAGAATGGAATAAGAGACAATAAAGACACATCATATTATAAGATTGACCAAAGACACAGGAAAACCCAATTATAAAATTGACCAAAGACATAGGAAAACCCAATTTAAGCATGAATTTTTCAAGAAAAATCCACTCAACTATATCATAAGCCTTACGCATGTCTAATTTAAGTGCAAAAAAACCTTTGGCACCTCTCTTCCTAATTTTCATAGTGTGAAAAATTTCCAAAGCCAAAAGAGCACTATCAATGATTCGTCTGCCATGAATAAAAGCTTATTGGATTTCATGAATAATGTGGGGAAGAATAACTTTTAACCTATTAGGATTATTTTTGTAATTAATTTAAAAACTACATTAAAAAGACTAATAGGTTTAGAATCCTTTGAGGTTTGGAGTTCTGTAATTTTTGGGATCAAGATAATGAAAGTTTAGTTTATAAAAGCAGAAGACATATCATTATTTAAAATGCTCAAAACCAAATCAAGAACTTCATTATTAACTATATGCCAAAAATTTTAATAAAAAAAGTGCAGGCATATGGTTAGGCCCAGGAGCTTTGGAAGGGTGCATTTGTGAAAGAGCTGTGAAGACCTCAGATGAAGTAAAAGGTTGAAGACGGTTTTCTCTCATCTGATCATTAATCCTTTTATCTACAACTTCAATATCAATATCCATATCATAATAATGAGCTGTAGAAAATAAATTTGAGAAATAATCTTGAAAGATTGGAGCAATCCCTTCCTCATCTTCTCTCCATTCTCTTTGAGGGTTCAATATTTTTGATATTTCATTCTGCTTCTTTCTACACTTAGTTTTTTATGAAATAACTAGTATTCTTGTCCCCATATTTTAACCATGAAACTCTGGATCTTTTATGCCACAAAGTCTCCTCTCTTCATATTAAGACATCTAGACGGGATTCCACCTCCTTTTGCTTTTGAATGGAGTCCAAAGTTGGGTATCCTTTTCTATAGAGTGCTTAATTCTTATTTTAAGGTTGCTATCTCTGATCTGACATTACCAAAATGATTTTAATCCTACTTCTTAAGTGTCGATTTACACCCCTTCAATTTTGATAGTAGTGGAGATTCAACATTGTTTGACAATGTACCGACCTAAACATATGATATTACTTCTTTATAAAAATCATTCTGAAGCCATATTGCTTCAAACCGAAATTGATTGTTCCTTTTTTTATGTTTTTTGATCTCCCATTTAAGTAGAGAATTGGTACATGATCAGAGCCATAGCGAAGAAGATGATGAACATGGTACTGCAGAAAGAGAGAGAGCCAAAAAGAGTTCGCAATATAACAATCTAACCTCTCTTAAATGTTATTTTCCATGACTCTATGATTTGACCAAGTGAATTTCAACTCTTTAAATCCCAAATCTTCCAATTCGGTAAATTGAAGAGCAGCCTTAAAATCCTCCATCTTTCAAAAATCTCTTACCTAACCACCTATCTTTTCATGAGCATATAAAATCTTATTGAAATCCCCACCACAAACCCAGGGACCTTGATAAGTATAGCTATGATTTTGAATCAAGTAATAAGAGGGAGCTTTCCTATTCTATTCCGGCCATCTATAAAATCTAGTGAATCTTCATTCAGGCTTATTATCAATAGCGGAAAAAATAACTTCAATGTGATAGAGATCCTTTAACAGAATTCTAACTTGAGTTGAAGAATGTCATATTAAGGAAAGACCTCTACTTCTACTATTTTCATTACCTTGGCATTTTACATCTGTACCAACTAAACCCAACTTCTTACAAACCACTTCCATTTCCATCTCTGTTTTGTAGTTTTAATTAAGAAAACTATTATGGGAGCTTCACGACAAACCATCTTCAAAATTAAAAAAATTGTTCAAGGGTTCCCAAGCCCCCGAAAAATCCAAATTATGTAACTCATGGCACTTAGTGAAGTTGCTTAGCAACATTCACCAATGATTGAAAATCTATTTGAATATCTACCAATTGAGATAGCTTAAGAGTTGATACCCCATAGATATATTCCTATTTAATTAAGAGTTTATTTTCCTAACTAAAGATTCCTTGCAAAGAAAGGAAGACCAATCCAAATAGGAAGATAAGTTCCTCATGAAGAAGACTTCCAAATTAAGAAGGAACCCCCCAATTAGGCACAAGTCTGACATGGAAGAGGAATCTTATTCCTCTTAGGTTTGAACATTACACTCTCAATAAATACTCTTCACCTCTCCCCTAATTATTCATTCTATTCTCTTGGCTTTTTTTCTCTCTAAATTCTCTCTCTACCTTCTCTGACTTAAGCATCGTGGGGTTTGTAGGGGAAACCCCACATCTTACCTTGCCCCTTTATGGATTGTTTGATTATAGGACTCAGAGATTCTGAGAATCAAGTTATTAAGTGGCGCCGTCTATGTGATTCTCTTAAGTCAAAGCCATTATCATCTACCGAGCAAAGCAACTAATACCATAACCTCCAGCCCATCACTAAGCATAACCTCAGATACTCATATCAACCATTCAACCCCTATTCCTCCTATCAATCCGTCAACCACCATTCCTTTGATTAATCCATCTGCTCTCATCACGCCCATTAAGCCGTTAGGTCTCATTCAGCATGTGGGGCCATCATCACAAATTCCTTTTGACACACACACACACATCACTCACAGTTACCTAAGGTTGGACAACAAAAGGTACGAGATTTCCTTACTATGCTCCCTTGCATTATGCTAGTAGGCAAATTCCCTCTATACCTTTCCCAAGCCTACCAAGAACTCCTACCACAAACACATCAGGCCTAAACATAGTAACCAAGACACTCAACCTGCCTCCATCGAATAAAGAAGCAATAATTAAAAACATTCAAGCCTAGATGATCCTGATGTAATAACAACTAAAGGCCCTAATTTAAGACAACAATCCCAGAACAACTAATTGGGAAACATAATTATTATACCCCCATTAGTAACTCAAAATGTACTCGATGGGAGCAAAGAAGCTCGTAAAGATTCGAAAGGAGAATCTAGCACTAGTTATCTGATATTAGACGAT
Organism: Mallotus repandus; assembly: GCA_949671775.1. Classification (NCBI taxonomy): domain Eukaryota; kingdom Viridiplantae; phylum Streptophyta; class Magnoliopsida; order Malpighiales; family Euphorbiaceae; genus Mallotus; species Mallotus repandus. The sequence continues at coordinate 7,102 of CATIWM010456928.1, forward strand.
TCATAGATAGCTCAGAAGATTAAGCAAGTAATCCAGAAAAGCTTGAACTAGACCAAGGAAGGAGGACGAGTGCATCCTAGAAGGAATAACACCCCTTGTGAGCAGAATTGATAAAATGGAGATTCCATCCAAGTTCAAACTGCCTCAATTAAAGCCATATGATGGCACTGGAGATTCGATCAACCATGTATCATCGTTTAGAACAAAGATGATGCTCCAGAACGTAAATGTCGGGATCTTATGCCTAGTTTTTCCTAGCACTCTTATAAAAACTGCTCAGAGGTGGTTCCATCAGCTTCTAAAGAACTCTATTTTATCCTTTGAGGAGTTAGTCGAGAAGTTTAGAACTTGGTTCATCACTAATGTTCCCCCTGCAAAGAGCATAAACGATCTCTGAATGTGCAGATAGGAAGTCAATGAGACGATGAGGAGCTACCTAGATAGATTCAATAAAATTGAAATACAAATTGAGAATCTAAGTGATGAAGTGGCCATAGAGGCAATGAAGAATGGGACTCGGTTGGAAAAGCTTAAAGACAAAATCATGACAAAAGAGCCTTATACTTTTTTCGAAGTTATGTCTATAGCAACGAAACTAATCAAGCTAGATGATGATAGAAGGCTATGCTGGGATGATGATAAGCCATCTTACAAAAAGACTGAAAGAGTTTATCTAAGAAAACCCCTCAGCTCCTCGCAATAACTTCAGAAACCTAGCAGAAGGATTTAGAAGAGAAACTGAAAGATTCATACTTTAAATGCCACTAGAACAGAAATTCTCATGTGGATCAAGCAGAATGGAGTAGGCGTAAGTCCAGCCAGAAGGTTGATCCTACCAAAAAGAGGGGTCCTGGACAAAAGATTCTAATGTCAATACCATCAAGACTATGGATATGAAACAGATGCATGCCGAGACCTCAGATGAGCAATCGAATAATTGGTCAAGAATGGAAAGCTGGGAAGATTCACAAGAGGCTAGGATTCAAATGATCAAACTGAAGATAAGCCTGGCTTAAAGAAAGCTCGTAATAAGGTAGCTGGAGTCATTAACATAATTGTTGAAGGAGAGACATCTAGTAGGAAGAAGTTAAAGAGGCCTTGGAAGGAAGAATGTTGAGTGTATAAATAAAAGACGACTATTACTTTTGGACCTAATGATGGGGAACATGCTTGGCATCCTCATAATGATACCTTAGTCATAAGTGCATATATCCAAAACTATCTAGTAAAGAGGCTTCTAGTTGATAATGGGAGCGCTATCAATGCACTTTCTTGGAATGCCTATAGGGCAATGGGAGGCTCAGTCACCAATCTTAAACTCATAAAAAATCCCATCACTAGCTTTTGTGAAGGAATAACCCAACCAATGGGAGTGACAAAACTAATGGTGGAATTCAAAAATAGAGAAACCGGAGATATCAAGGCAGTCAGATCTTTGTTCACCATAATAGACCTTCCACTCACTTACAATGGTATCATCAGAAGGCCCATTCTATACGAGATTGATGTAGCTACAAGCATCAGGCGGTTGAACATGAAGATTCCCCTAGAAGACCGAGTGTTAACAATCCTCAGAGATCAGTCTATGGCCAAGCAGTGTTATCAAATGTTCGTCAAATCTCAGATGGAAGTATTCCCTTTAGAATCCTTGGAGGTAGAGAAATAAGGGGCCAACCTAGATCCAGTTGACCAAGTTCAGACCTTACAGATAGCTGGAGGCAAGACAGTCAGGATTGGTGGTGAGCTTGATGAAAATATAAAAAGGGGAATAAGCATAGTTCTCAGCAAGCACTCGAGCAGCATTGCCTCAAAAGCATCCAAGATTGTAGAAGTAGATCCTCAGATTACATCACACAGCCTGAATTAACCCAGGGGGTGAAACTTGTAATTCAAAAGAAGATAAAGTTCGCATATGAGAGACAAAAGGTAATTGCTGAGGAAATAAAGAAGCTATTAGATATTTGATTTATCAGTGAAGTCACACACCTAGAATGGGTAGCCAATGTAGTACTAGTAAAAAAAGCTAATGGGAAGTACAGAATGTGTGTTGATTACGCGAACCTCAACAAGGCGTGCCCTAAGGACAACTATCCATTACCAACAGTTGATCAATTGACAGATTCAACTACTTGTCACAGTCTATATATCTTCATCCATGCTACTCAGGGGTACCACCAGATTTCGATGAGGGAAGAAGATCAGGAGAAAACATCGTTCATCACCCATGAAGGCATGCACTGCTATAAAGTTATGCCTTTTGGGTTGAAGAATGCTAGAGTAACTTATCAGAGGCTGATGAACCATGTGTTCCAAGATCAAATTGGAAAGAATGTGGAAGTATATATAGATGACATCATTGTCAAAAGCCAACAAGCAGTACAACACACCGAGGATCTTCAGCAAATCCTTGATATATTGGACCGATACCTGGATTAAGCTAAATCTGGATAAGTGCGTGTTTGGAGTAAAAGCAGGAAAGTTCTTGGGCTTTATAATCTCATATAGGGGTATAGAGGCAAACCTAGAAAAGATGAAATTCATCTTAAATATGAAAGCTCCAAAGTCACTAAATGAGCTTCAGAAACTCAATGGTAGAATCACAGCTCTCGAAAGGTTCATCTCATGCTCAGCCAAGAAATACTTACCTCTATTCCAAGCTTTGAAGACTACTAAAAAGTTTGAGTGGAATGATGAATGTCAGACAACATTTGAAGAGATCAAGAAGTTCCTGTCCTCACCTCTATTACTCAGTAGACTAGTCCTGGAGGAAACTTTGTATTTGTATCTCTCTATTGGGCACGAGTCAATCACTTCAGTATTAGTCTAAGAAGAAGGAATTCAACAAAGTCTGATTTATTATGTATGCAAGATGCTCAGAGGCTCAGAGATCCAGTACCCTAAATTGGACAAGCTCGCTATGATGGTTGTCCATACATCAAAAAAGCTTAGGCAATATTTTCAAGCTCACTCAATCGTTGTCAGAACTAACTTCCCTTTATGGAAAATTCTCTAGAGGCCTGAAACTTCAAGATGACTTGTCAATGGTCAGTTCAACTTGGAGAATTTGACATTAGCTACAAGCCTCACTAATAAATAAAAGGTTCAAGCATTAGCAGACTTTGTCCAAGAGATGATGGTAGAGGAAATAGTCTCTCTATCATACCAAAAATGGAAATTATACATAGACAGAGCATTTGGAGCACAAGGATCTGGAGCTGGAGTCATTCTAATTAGACCAAGCAAGGTCCAAATCAAATATGCAATCTAGATCAAGTACAATGCCACCAACAATACAACTGAGTATGAAGCACTGCTTACAGGACTTAAGTTAGCCATAGAGGTCAGAGCCGAGTATCTCAAAGTTTACTCTAATTCTCAACTAGTGGTTAATCAAGTCAAGGGAACATACCAAATTAAAAAGTAAGCATGATGAAGTATACAGATAAGGCAAGACAACTCCTAAAGAAGCTTGAGCAGGAAGGTGGATAATGGGAAATACTGTAAATTCTTAGGAGCAAAAATACAGAAGTAGTCTTATTAGCAAAATCATCATCAAAAGGCAACCAAATATTCAAAGAGCTAGAGCTAACTGAGGAACTAACAAAACTGAGCATTGAAGAAGTGGAATTGATGAACACTTAGGATGTAGCAAAATGGATTAAGCCAATCATTCAGTATCTGGATCAAGGGATCTTGCCTTAGGATAAACTTAAAGCTCAGAAGCTGAAACTCAGAGTTGCACATTACTCCATGTATAACGGAGAACTTTACAGAAGATTTTTTATCTTACCCATGGTCTACATATGTATACCAGAAGAAGACAACTAAGTATTCAGAGAAACCCATAAAGGGATATGATGAGCTCATGAAGCTCAGAGCTCATTAGTCTGAAAAGTGTTATTGCAAGGATATTACTGGCCAAACATGTCCAAGGATGCACTACAGCTTGTTCAGAAATGCCCCAAGTGCCAACTGTTTGCTCGCCTAACTCACAAGTCTTCCAACACTCAGCATCCCATTAGAAGTCCATGGCCCTTTGTTGTCTAGGGAATGGAAATCTTAGGCCCATTCCTAGTCTCAACATCCCAGAAGAAGCTCTTGATTGTAGCCATTGATCACTTCATCAAGTGGGTAGAAGTGGAAGTTGTTCTTACCATTACAAAAGCTCCGATCCATCACTTCTTTTAGAATAAAGTTATATGCAGATTTGGCATACCTCATACTAAATCACAGATAATGGGAAGCAGTTCAACAACAAGAAGTTTAAGTCATTTTGTTCAGATCTAGGCATTAAACTCAAATTCACCTCAGTAGCTCATCCTCAGACAAATGGGCAGACAAAAGTTACTAACATAATCATCATGCAAGGGTTAAATAAGAGGCTAGATGAGAATAAAAGGAACTGGGTGGAAGAACTTAACAATATCATTTGGGCATACATAATAACACCCAGAAGTTCAACAGGAGAAACACCTTTTAGACTGACATATGAGATGGATGCAGTAATTCCTGTGGAGATCAAATCATCAATCTACCGAGTAATAGGGGAATTAGATCCGGACATCAATAATCTCAATGCTCAGATATGCTTGGATTTGCTTAAGGAAAGAAGGGAAAGGGTGTTTATCGTCTCAGAAGCTCATAAGCAGAGAGTTACTAGGTATCATAACAAACATGTCTGACCAAGGCAATTCAAGATCAGAGACCTCGTACTAAGACGAGTAGACATTAGCAAAGGCAGCTCTGCAACAGGAAAGCTTGGACCTAATTGGGAAGGCCCTTATCAAGTCATGGAAAAAACTATTAAGGGGGCGTATAAGATAAAAGATGCACAAGGAAATGAGTTGCCTTGATATTCGAACTCAGATAGCCTTCGAAAATATTATCAATAAAGAAATTATACTCAAGAAAGTTAAGATATGATGAAATAAAATACTTTCATTGATTTTCGAATATTATTACAACAGTTCAAAACAAGAAAAAAAGAGAAAAGAAAAGAAAAATCTACTGAGTATTTACATTGGCCTCAGTTTCAAGAGGCAAGATAACATCAGCAGGTAATGAATCTATATTTTCTAAAAATTGATTCTTGAGCATTGAAGAAATCTTAGCAGCAGTACTACCAGCTTCAGTAGTTGATTTCTCTCCAACAACCTTTGGATTAGTCGGTTTCTCAGATACGGATTTCTCAGCAGTGCCAGCTTTCTTCCTAGCAACCTTTGGATCCCTTCGTTTCTTGGAAGCAGTCTTCTTTGTAGCATCTTTCTCAGCAACTAGCTTTGCCAAGTCATTAGATGTTAACTTTTCTAGCTTAAAGAAATCCAAATCACCATATTGAGCAAACAGCACCCTCTGGGACTCAGACTTCTAGGCTTTAAGGAAACCCTTCACCATCTTCTAATAAGTTTACATATCATCGCTCTAGTATTTCCTCTCTTCAGTTAGTTCCTTCTTCAGAGCTATAAGCTCAGAGTTTTGCCTCTCTATCTTTTCAGTAAGCTGAGCTTAAGAATGCTCTAGCTTTTGAATCTTTTTTTTGGCAAGACTCAATTTCAGATTTCCTCTTAGCCTGCTCAATTTCTGCAAGCTCCAAAGCACGCTTAGCTGCATCGAGTCTTTCCTTATACTCTATTGTAATAGAACTCAACTTTTCCTCCTTCAAGTTATTCTCGCTCTTCAGGAAGTACTGGTTGTCCTTCCACAACAACAACCCTTGTGCCAGCTAAATATGTTAAAACTCAAAACCTTCTACATAAAATGACAGCAAAAAAATCAGAGAAATACCTCCAAAGTATGAAAAATTAGAGCATTGGGCAATTCATCCTTGTCAAGGTCCATCCACCGGAGAATGTCTGTCGAGAGACACAATGATTCAATATATTGGTCCAGAACTTAACTGTTCTAAATTCTCAAAGGATTCATTTTCTGCATAATCCACTTTCTCATGTCCGGACATCTAGGAATCCAGGGACACTTGACATATAGTCCACTCTCTTTTATCAACTCCTCTTCATCCAGAGCTTCATCTCTTGTACATTTTCTGGGAACCTTAATAGCTTTCACCCAGGCTGGGTTTATCGCTAAATCCTCAGCAACACTTAATTGAGGATTGAACTGAACTTCAAGAACCTTTTACTTGGGTCAGGTCTGTGACCTTCTGTTCTTGCTCATGTGTCTCTGTTTGCTCGTCATATGAAAGCTCTAGCCTGTCCACAAATTTGAAAAAGTCCGCCATCTACAAATAAAGGAAAAGAAAGGTCAGAATGATACCTTCATAGAGCTCATATCTCACCATTGTTGTCTTTGTTCAGAATGTCCAGATAAACTCTCCGGACATATCACTGAGAGAAAGTCTCAACAGATACGCTCTCTATTATACTATGATCATATAGTCTTTTTATTAAATTGGACTCCGCATTCAATAATCTTGAGGGTCGCTTCATTTGATAGTAATCCTTCACCTAAAGATGTTCGACATTGATGAAGTATGTAGGATGTTTGACCACAAAGAATCTGTATCTCCAAGATTTAGGCAAGTCTGAAAGTTTTATAAAGATACTATAGTTTGGGATCGCCAATAAAAAAAAAGGTAAGTTCTCTCGTTTTCTTGGCCAAACTATACATATATCGAAAATGGGCTATATTTGGTTATCTATCCATCATATACATCAGTTCTATATACCCGGTTAAGATCTGGTAACTGTTAGGGTGAAGTTAGCCAGGAGCAATTTTGTAATGGTTCATAAAGGTTCTAATAAAAGGATCCAGGGGAAACCTTAACCCCCCTCCGTGATCGGAATAGACCATGATTTTTGACATCTCATACATGGGTGTGTGAGCCTTGAATTATGTACTAACAGTATGCAAAATGTATTCCCGGGGAATCCCAAACCGTCGCTTATACCATTTTAGCATACTCTTATCTACTCTAGACTCAAACAAAAAAGATTTTATTTGCTCTCTAGGAGACATCACGCTTGCAATAAGAAGATGCAAAGAATAATATAAAAAGGCAGATGTTTTCACCTGAATTACCAAGTAGCAATTTTTCACAGAAAATGCGAGAAATATTACAGCAAATATCACTTGCAGATAAGAGAAGCACGAAGAAAAATTATAGAAAGAAAGCTAAAGCACATAGCAAAACAAGAAGAGCAGCAAAAGAAGAAAGCAAAAGTGTCTTTATAATGCATCAAATCCCATATTTATAAGCCTAAAAGAAGGTTCCCAAAATTCTCATATTTCCCTTACTGAAAGGGTGTCCAAGCCAACAATAATAGGGGTATAACAGTCACAATACCCCCACATTAAAGATCATTATTAGCACGGTTATCAAAAGCGTTATCCTTTCAACTATTACAATTCTTCAGCTACCACCACGATGTTCGAAACGTCTCCTCAATTGACATATGAACAGATGCAATAGTTTGAAATTTGAAATCAGGCATCTCAAAAGATGTGTCAATAATTGCTAAATACTTCTTCAGATCTTGGGTCGCTTCTAAGGTATCGAGCATCAAAGTTCAGTGATTGAAGATGATACCCTCAGGTCGCTTCTAATGTACTGAGGTTCCAAGACTCGGGTTGCTTCTAAGGTACCGAGCATAAAAGTCTAGTGACTGAAGCTGGAAACCTTAGGTCTCTTCTAAGGTACTGAGGTTCCAAGACTCAGGTCGCTTCTAAGATACCGAGCATCACAGTCTAGTGACTGAAGTTGGCACCCTCAGGTCGCTTCTAAGGTATTGAGGTTGCAAGACTCGGGTTGCTTCTAAGGTACCGAGAATCAAAGTCCAGTGATTGAAGATGGCACCCTCAGGTCGCTTTTAAGGTACTAAGGTTTCAAACTCGGGTTGCTTCTAAGGTACCGAGCATCTAAACTCCAGCATTCACTGGTTCTATTAGATCGCTTCTATAATACTTATAGGTTAATCTCTTGGGTCATTTAAAAATACCAAGCATCTTTTATGGATTATCTAATTACAGAGCATCTAAGTCCAGCTGGCACCTTCACAAACTTGGTACCAAGCATCTTCACCTTCAGTGACTGAGGCTGGCCACCTTAGCTCACCCTTTAACATCAACCACGATCATCATCGTTTCTCTTTCAGAACACAACTCACTACTCTGAGTTATCATTCGATACATCCCTGAACTCCAAAACTCTCATACATAAATATCCGAACAGACTTTCGAGGGGGACTCTTGATACCTCACAAGTGTATTCCTATTCAATTAAGGGTTTATTTTCCTAAATAAGGGTTCCTTGCAGATAAAGAAAGACCAATCCAAATAGGAAGAAAAGTCCCTCATTAAGAAGACTTTCGAATTAAGAAGGAATTCTCTAATTAGGCACAAGTCCTACATGGAAGAGGAATCATATTCCTCTTAGGTTTAAGCATTACACTCTTTATAAATACTCTTCACCTCTCCCCTAATGATTCATTATATTCTCTTGGCTTTTTATCTCTCTAAATTCTCTCTTTACCCTCTCTTTAACTTAAGCATCAAAGGGTTTGTAGGGGAAACCCCACATTTGCTTATTGCTTGACTACAGGACTCAGAGGTTCCGGGAATCAAGTTATTAAGAGTCGACCTAACCACTCTCTTCTCCTTCTTCCTGACTGAACCACTCTTTGCAGGCTCACTACTTTTTTTTGCAGGTACTTTGATTCTAAGAGCTTCATGGTCTCGGTAAGGATTAGGATTTAATTGGGTCCAATTTTTGGTTATTGTAGATGAGTCTTGGTGTATAGGGATGTCTATCATTTGTGTGGGGTTGGATAAGTTTTGGTTTGATAAATCCGGAGAGGTAGTAATGAGGTCTGTAATTATTTAAAATTATTAATTTTGGTCATATATATAATTTATTTACTCAAAAATCTAAATTAACAATTCAAATAAAAATCAATTTTTACAGTTAAAAAGAGAATTTACTTGGTTAATTTTTTCATGAAATATAAATATTTTAAGTTAATATTTAAGTAAGATATTTTAAGATTGGAAGTAATTAATTGTTATTTGATTAAAAATAAAATTCACTATTTTTTATTAAAATATTTTTAATAAAATTATAATTTTTGTAGTCAATTAATGATAATTGAAAATGCCGTAGGGGGGTGAATAAGGCAAGGGAAGGATTTATGAAAAAAAAAATGAATTTAAGGAATAAATAAAAATTTAAAAAGATTAGAGAAGGAAGAATGATGAACACAAAGATTTAAGGAGTTCGAATTCAATAACAATCCTACATCTCCACTTAACTTATCCCCAAGTTAGGATTTTCAATCACCCACAATCTTATTCACAAGATTGAAAATACACAAGAATTTAAGACTCACTCTTTCAACCTTACAAATAAGAGTTTCTAAGCTGACTCTTAAACCAAATCCTAAGTGTTTTAATGGCTAAACACTTAAACCAATTCCACTTAGAAATATACCTCACTTCCCTTCTAATTTATCCCAAGAATTAGATGAAGATGAAGTCCTATTTCTATCACACAACCAACTCTCATAAAAGTTAATCAATACAATGAATATTGACAGAAAGAAAAATGAAGTTTAATGAATGCTAGAGAGTTTTTGATAATCAAAGAGTAATGTAATGTATGTTCTTCTTTATCACAACTCTAGAGCACATATATATAGATTAAACTTCAAAAATATGGTCGTTGGAGCCATTGAATATGTCTCCAACGTCTCTTTTCTTAAATTCAAAAATATGTTCGTTAGGCCGTCACCATAAAAGTAGAGCTTTAGTCGCAGCCTATTGTTGAGCTTGGCTTTTTGTCACCATAGCAGCCTTGCTTCAGTCATAACCTACGGTTCTCCAACGTCTCTTTAAATTTAAAAATATGTCCGATGAGCTGTCACCATAGAAGTAGAGCTTCAATCACAGCCTACTGTTTAGCTTGGCTTTCTGTCACTATAGAAGCAGTGCTTCAGTCATAGCCTACTGTTCTCCAACATCTCTTTAAATTCAAAAATATGTCCATTGGGCTATCACCATAGAAGTAGAGCTTCAATCGCATGAGTTGAATTATGACTTGGCTTTCATTAAGAGTAATATTGTACCTGTGCTTATAATAATTCTTAAACAAACACATTAAATGCTCAAAATTAAGTTTGTTAAGATCAAAATTAAAATTGATTATAAGGATACTACAGTTAATGATGATCATTGTCTGGGACCATGGGCGCACATACTGGTGAGAGGACAAAAAAGTCTCAATAAGGTAAAAATATCAAAAAGGGCAAAATTAATAAAGTTTATTAAAAGCTCGAGAACTAGATTTATAGATCCTAGCAAACATGGAAGATAATGATGTGATGGGCAAGAAATTGAGGATCTTCTTAAGTAGTAATGGAGAAGTCAATTGCAAGTCCTTTGATGGATATATTTTTATAAAAGAAGTGAAAGGAAATCTAAAATGTCAAGGGGACCTGAATAAACAAGTCACCCAGCCAAAAAATTACAACTGATGGACCCATTAAGATACCCTCACTGGACCCACAAATGAGTAACAACCTAATTCTCGTGGACAAGCAACCAATGCCTTTTTTTTTAAAAAAAGAAAGAAAATAGATGGGAGAAGCACTTAGTTGGTGATGGCAAGATGGACAAAGACATATAGTGTTGTTTTTAAAGAAATGAAAATGAGGATGATGGGTTAAATAAAGAAAGGGTGGGCTATAAAGTGAGTGGAAATTTGCAATACATAAGTAGAGAATGGAGCTAAACAAAAAAAGAACAAATATACACATGAATTAAATATATGTTCAATGCGTCCAACTTATATGTAGGGGACTTTATTTATACCTCAATTTTAAAAATGGACCAAGGCTTAAGATGGCCATCAAAGAATTAACAAGCCCATTAGACCCACATTAAATCCATCATTAGCTAGAAAAGACCTAGTCAAGAATTCTATTATAGCATGTTGAAGGAAATTGAAGTTGAAACAGTTCTCTACAAAAGCACAACAATGCAACAATGGTGGGGAAGTAAAGAGAAAAAATAGAGAAGTGGCTACTGGATGCTCTAACAGAATAGGAGATAGTGATGCTCTTTAGCTGTTTATTCAATAATTGAAGGCTGAGCTTGGGGAGAACAATTTCCATATTAACACAAAAAACAAACTTGAATCCTTCAAATTTTTTTCACTATTCATGTAGCTTATTTTCAATTCAATTAACTCGTGTATTCCAAACATAATGTTAAAGCTTTTATTTTCAATTTCTAGTCTCTTATTTCTTGAATTATTGTTCTTTTGTTCACAAATCATTATATCCACAAGAATCTAAGCAAATTGTGGAAAAAGAGTTTATGAACCCATGTTTGATTAAGAAGTCAAGAAAATTTCTTTGTTTAAGGTCAAAGAGTCTCTGGAACACAAAAATATATTTTTTTAAAAAAAATGTATTCCTAAAAATAACCATTTATGTGCATAACAAAGTTATGTATATTAATGGCTATAAATAAATAAGGCCAAATACGTACTTAGTCCTTTGAACTTGTAGTGAAAAACTCATTGGTTCAATGTATTTAAGGTATGACCTTATAGACATCTCAACTTGTAAAATTTGACCTTGTGGACACCTTTATACTGACAGTGATGACACATGCTCCATGTGAGATTTTGGATCAATTTGCCTTTTGTTGACAAATTGTTTTTTAGTCCTTGAATTTATATTTAAGTTTAACTAGGGTCAAATTGATTATTGTACACAAAAAAAAAAATTATTTAAACATATACTTTCTAGTTCATTGAACTTTATAATCTACTAAAATAATAAAAATATTATTTACAATTTTTTTACAAATAAATAATTTATTTTAAAATAAAATTAAAATAACTTAAACAAAAATTTATTTTCATATTTATAAAATCATAAAAAAATTCATATTACAACAATAATAAATTTATAAAATATTACAAATTCTATATTGTACATTGTAAAAATTTAAAATTAATAATAAAATAACTGACAAAGGTTGATTATGTAAATATAAATTTTATTTTAATATTAAATCGACATTATTCAAAACTATACGTATAAATAAAATATTTTTAAATTTTAATTAAAATAAGTGAATATTATAAAGTTATATTGACAATTTATAACTCAAATTTAAGTAATTACTATGAATAAAAATACTTTAAAATTTTTAATTTCTCTTAATTAAGTTAACAACCTAAAAAATAATAATTATTAATTTATAATTTTATTAATAAATATTTTATTCTAAGAATATTTTATTGTAAGTAACAATTAATAACTGCAAAATATTTTAAAATATTTTGATATTCATAAAATGACATATTTTGGTTTAGATTGCTTAATTGGTTTAATAATTTTATTTTTAACTAATTTATAACTTTTATTTATTCATTAATATGGTTTAAATTATATTCATTAAATTTTCTAAATTAAAATATTTTATATTAGAGTGGAGATTTTTTCACTCTATCATTTTATTTTTGTACTCAATCATTAATATTTTTAAGATATAAATGATATAAATATCCTTAACTTTAATGTTTACATTTATTATAATTTTTTTATTGTCACGATCCACTATTAATATTTTTAAAATTTGAATCACATGGATTCTTGTAATTTAAAATTTTAAATTTTTATTAATACAAATTTTTAAAATAATTTATTTAAAACTTACTAAAAGATTAAATTATATCTATGCGAAACAATTATTTTAATCTTTTGGAATTCACAAAAGGCATAAATCCTTAATAAGTATATTTTTAAAATTTATTAAAAATTAAAATTAATATTTTTGTGTAAAAGAATTTATTTTCATTTTTAAGTATTAAAAATAAATTATTTGAGAAATTTTAAATCTTAATTATTATTGTAATTTATTTAAAATTCTTAATTTTATTTCTATATAAAAATTAAAATATGATTTAAGTTAATTGATTGATTTAAGTTTTTATATCTCTCATTTTTTTTCTCAAACAATGTAATATTATAATAATTATTATAGATTTAGTTGTCACATTTTTTTAAAATTATTTTAGTAGTGTAGGAAAATATTTACTTACTAATTGTTGAAATAAAATCATATAGTGTGAATAATATCGATAATAATTAATATACTATAAAATATATTTATGCATCTAATGTCTAGTAAAAAAGTTTAAATGATACGAATAAGTGTAGAAAAATATGTTCAAGCATTCAATACTAAAAAAACAATTTATATATATATATATAATATTCTTATTCTATTAAATTTTTAGAAAAATCATAAATATTTAAGTTCACTAAAAATAATTTTATTTTGAAAATATTTTTACGTAGTAAAAATTAATAACAATTTCTTTTTTAAGGATTGTAGTTTATTTAGATTGTTAAAATATATAAAAAAAACATAAATAAATTTACAAATAGACATTAAAATTGAAAATATTTATGTCATTTACTCTTCAAAAAAAATTAATGATGGAATGTAAGAATAAAGTACTGGATTACAAAAAAATCTCCACTCTTTATATTATACTAAATTTTTTTGGGTAAACGTTTCAACAGCTACACATGTTTTTATCAACGTTTCAAAATTAAAAAATCAAATTATAATTTTAATAAATTCATTAATTTTTATAACTTTTATTTTATATTTATATTTATGTTTGGCTTCATTAATTTTACCTTCTTTCAAAGTAATTTATTTTCTTTCAAAGTAATTTATTTTATATATTACTTTAATTTTAGATGAAACTAATTTTAAATGAAACATAAATTAATAAAGTTGAGTAAAAGATTAAATATAAAATTAATTTATGAATATTTTTATATTTATTAAAATTACAATTAACTCTTAAGTTAATGTGCATTGTATAGTTAAAAAAATATATTAATAGAGATATGCGTAAATGTTCAAAATTTAATTAATATTGAAATTTTAAATTTTAAATATTTAAAAATTAAGAACTTAATTATTTTATTTTATTAGAGATTAGAAATAAAATTATTTTTATTTCTTATAAATAGCCAGTGCTAAATAGATCGTGCTAAGTATATTTTTGATATAAGACTCCATTTGTTTATGGAAAATATTTTATCTTTGAAAAATATTTTCTAGAGAAAATGTTTTTCAGAAAATTTATTTTTCAAAGAAATATTTTCCAATGTTTGGCTTCAACACTCGAAGAAGACAATAAATGAGGAGAGAAGACATTGTAAAATTAAAAAGAATGAAATAAATGAGGAGAGAAGACATTAAAAAAAAAGAGAATACAATAAATGAGGAGATAAGATATTGGAAAAAGTATTGAAAAATAATTTTTCATCTTAGAGAAATTATTTTCTTTTATTTTAAAGTTATTTTTCTTTGATTTATTTTTTTTGGTAATCCAAAAATTAAAAATGAGAGAGAATATTTTTTGAAAAAATATTTTTCGCAAACAAACGAAGCCTAAAAACCTGATAGAAAACTTAACAGAAGAACTTAAATGTTAACGTAATTAAAATATGTAAATATTTGACTTTTATATAAAAAGAAATAGAGTGCGAATTAGATCAAAATTTAAAGCATTTTTAATAGTACTCTTTATTTTAAAAAGTATATTTTACACAATAAAAAAAATCTCAAAACATGTTTAAATATAAACAGTGAAATTTTTTTTATAACTTCAATAGACTATTTATATTTTTAATCTTCATTTTACTTTATCCAATAAATATTAATATTTAATTTTTTTTCATTTATTTTTATAAAATTTTTCTCTATTTATTTAATTTTTTTTTCTACCATTTGATGAAAGAATTTTTTTAATAAATAAATAAATATCAATTAAAAATTAAATATAATATTTCTTTTTATTTATTTAATTATTTTTTACCATTTAAAGAAAGAAATTTTTTTTAATAAATAGATAAATATTAATTAAAAATTAAAATATTTTAAAAATAAATTTTAAAATATCAATAAATAAATAAATAATAAAAAATAAATTTTAACGCTCTATATATAAAAAATTAAATTAACTTTTTATTCTAAAATAAAAATATAAAAAATATATTAATAAACATTTTTTAATTTAACTTCTCAAAATAGAGAATTTTGCCTACAGTCACGTTGGAGATGCTTTAAGAGCACCAAATGCTCATGTTTTAATTTAAAAATAAAAAAGAAAAAAAAAGCTGTCCAACTCCTCATTTTGCAGTGATGGATTCCTTTCCCAAGTCGTTCAATCCCAACAAACGCCTCAAAGAAGAGTAATCTCTCTGTCTCTCTTTCCCTCAAATTTCTACTTATTTTTCTATTTATTGATGGATTTATGTTTGTGACTTACTGGTATTATCGTGTTCAGATTTGTGAGCAATTTGAATGGATCATCCATGGCTGAAATCGCTGCACTTTCCTCTGTTATCCCTGTACGATAAGCCACCTTTGATTTTATTACTAATTTTAGTTCAATGTCTCATTGATTCGCTTGTTCTTCTAATTCCTCTTCCTCCCTTTTTTTTTAATCAGCTTCTCTTCGTTTTCCAACACTCCATCTCCACCTATTACAGAACTGGTGATTTCTTTTTTGTTTTGTTTTTTTTAATATTCTGTGTTTACATTTAATCAAATCTTTATTTGGTTACAACTTACAAGTGCAGAAATTTTCAATTTCTTTGTGAGTAGTAATCTTGCTTGCTTCACTTCAATTGACAGGACTTGAACTTTGCTTTGTCTTTTCTTGTGTAGGTTATGTTTTCACTAGAACATCAATCAAGAAACACGACAATGCCGTTCTTGGTTCGAAGAGTTTGGGGATTTTGATGGGTGTTTTAACTCTGGATTTTCTGTTCATTGTTCTGCCTACACTTTTGTTTCTTACTGTAAGTTACTTATTCCATCAGAGTGAACATTAACCCCTTGTCTTGAAAGTCCAAAAGATGAAAAGAAGTCTGTTCAACTGAATTTTCTTTTAGTCAATTCTTGTGTTTTGGACAGTTTATTGTTGCTCTAATACAATTTTTTCACCTTAAAAATACTAGGCATTTGATTGCATTTTGAAACATAATGCATGGTAAAAGAAATCTGATTACGAAAGAATTCACTTCAATTGAATTTATTGGAAATTATCTGCTCCAAACAAGGCCACTTGGGGTAATTCATTAAGAAGTTAAATCCAAATCATGTGAGAAGCAAGTAGTTTTTTCAAGTTAAAAATATGTGGCAACTATAGATTGCAACATCTGTTTTTAAGTTAGATATGAACAATAAAGTCATACCAGCATTGACTTCTGTTAGTTGTGTGCACTGATTAACACTTTGTAAATTCTGTTTCTCCTTTCTAATCTCTTGTTTGTGTTGATGACAAATTCACCAATTACTTATGAGACTTGAACTGTACTGCTTAACTAATTTTCCTGCTTATCCTTAACTGCCAGCCATTATTCAGTTAGACACTATCCTTTTCTATTGTTGGATTATATTATTCAATGTGAAGTAATGTATGTTTGAGGGCCACATGGTTTATCTCCTTCTGCGATTTGGATTCAGTTGTAGGATTGTAATTCTGCTTATACACATGGACCTTTCAGTTCTTCACATTACAATCCAATATCCATTGGTTAAAAATGCGGAAATTTTGGTTCATCTATTTCTCTGTGCAGTATTGCATCAATTGAAGTTTAAATTGTATTAACATGTAAATTGGCTCTTAAAGTATAATTATTGGTGACAGGTTCTGGCAGAATGGACATTTATATCAGCAATCTTGTTGATGGCACTCATTTTCTTGATTGCAGCTAAAAGGTAGAGCTTGTAAGTTACAAACTTTCTACATTGGAGCTACTACTTAAGTTAAAAACTTTTTATATTGGAGCTACTATTGTTTTTATTTTCAGATAATGTTTTTTTGTGAGCTGCATTTATCATGATATATGATATTGCATGAGTAGCTGATTGCATTGGTTACACTTGAATGCAGCTCTGTAACTTCTACTTCTTATTCTGAAGGATCCCTTTCTCTTAGGTCAATTGTTTCCTCATACAGGGTTCTTGTGGTATTCAATCTTATTCTGTTTGCATATTTCATGCATTATTACAATAATTTAAATTATATAATATGTTCACTTGGCTTTTCTTTCTGGGTTTATGACGTTTGTTTCTGCAGATGATTGTTACTTGCCTTTGTATCTTAGCTGTCGATTTTAGAATATTTCCAAGAAAATATGCTAAGACTGAAACGTACGGTGCAAGTTTGGTAAGGATTTTTTTTTTATGCTGCATCTGATACAATTAAATGAGACATTGAATTATAATTTTTTTTTAGCTTTATTCAACATGAGACTTTGTGCAGATCTTATGAAGTAGATCTTGTAAGTCAATACAAGTTTGAATGCTTTTGTGGAGTTATCTTTGTCATTTTTTGATCAAGTAGCATTTATTAATCTATCATTTTACGTTTACATCTTACATTATTAAAACATGATTTATCTGTTAGGATTACTTGATGGAGCCTTTTCTTAGTTGCATTCTATTCATCAGTTGATTAAGGCCTTTACATAAATGGTGCATTATTTTCAACTTTCTTTTATAGTCATCTTGCTATGAAACTAGATAAGCTCAACTAAGTCTTGATCTCAGTTCAGTCAGGGCCTTTTCATGGTTTTGTTGCCTCCATTTTACTCAATTTAAACGTTTATATATTAAATAGGCTAATAATTCTAATTCCGTCACCATTTCAACTCAGGTCATCATAGGTCTACATTTATTAGTCTCAGATGCTTTTTCCTCAACTATTGAGCTTAATCCCTTAATCTATTGATTCAGCAATGTTAAACCCCATTTCATTTCCTTGAATAAACCATCTCATTATTAGGGCTCTCCTTTGCACACAAAGAAAAAAAAAAATCCTCCCTCACTTTCCCAAGGTTAGGAGTTGTGCTGATTTTAGATCTTTCCCAGGTAAATTGGCTTGCTAGATACCTAACTTGGTGCGAGAGAATAGTGATAAGCTTATTTTTTTTATGATACTTTGGTATGTGATGTTTATTTGCTTATAGCAACTTATGAGTTTGAATTTTTAATATGGTTTCAGATGGATCTTGGGGTTGGTTCTTTTATACTGGCAAACTCACTAGTTTCACGGCAAGCAAGAAGTGTCTCTTTGGTGTGAGTCTTTTTATGCTTTATAGCGATGTTCATTTTTGTCTTAAATTCAAGCTTTGAATACATATTATGTGAAATTGATGGTTGATAATTTTCAATGTATGCTTTTAAGCATGTGATATATGATACGAGGTAGTACTTTTTTACTATGTCCAACTTATCAGCAACTTAAAGAAAGAAAAATTACCAATTGATCAAAGCCAAGAGATGACAAACTACTAAGATACAAGGTTTACTCCTGGAATTAAGAATGGTCTGAACGAAATGGATTGACTTAATCATCTTATGACTGATTTTGATGTTGTAGCCCAGAAGAAGAGCCCTATTCTGTTGGCATGTGTATTCTTTTAGCTTCTTGGTTCTTTCTGGCACAATACAGAAACCTATGTCATCCTAATATATTGTTGAGGTCTTCTTTAGTCCACCACTTGCAAGTACCTTACTGCAACAAGTTTTTTCAATCATCAAGACATCAATATAATTAATTTGACCTCTTAGGGGGTATGTAATGTGCTCTTTGGTCTATATTATTTTTTTGAAGCAGATTGTGTATTGCACCAATAATAGAAGTTCTTTTTCTTTGCCCTTTAGCTAACCCCAACCAGTTTATATATCAAACGATTAATGGAAAGCTTATTCAGATGTATATATATATATATATATATATAGTGCCTCTACTTCACAGTTTTGTCTAATTGAATGACCATTGACTGACCAGGATAGTAAGTCTATCTTTGCCCTGGACAGTCTCTGTGTTATCTTTGCCAAAGTTGTGTTGTATGTTTTCAAGGGGATGAAAAATGAAAGTATTAGTTCCTCAAAGATTATTCATGTGGTGTGGTGTAAGCCAACATAGATATCTGATGCATCATATTCTAAATTTGATGCCTGGGAGTTGTACCTGTTAGATTCATTTTCTAGTTTACAAAATCTAAAGCAGCTCCGTATGGATTGTTATGTAGGAAGAGTGATATTTCTTTGATTTATATATCTCCAATTGCTATTGGCTGGTTGGTGCTTTTTCATTTGTTTTATCTATTGAATAATTAATAATTTCTTATTATCTAAAATTATGTCATTTTTATGTTGAGATATGCTTGAACGTCTGTCAAGATCACATCATTTGTTGTTCTTTTATTATGGTGTGTTAATGTGGATGCAGCTGAGTTCTTATTTATTTATTTATTTTGCTTTTACTATTTTAGGAACTTGAAGGCTGCCATTCAATCAACTATACCACTGCTACTTCTTGGGTTTGGACGACTTTTATCAACTAAAACTGTGGACTATCAGGTAGACTCATAACAAATACCAATTGCTGACAGTGGAAAATGTGGGGACTCTAATGACTGTTTTGTCAAAAATTTCTCTTCCTGTTAGTGCTTAAACATACCAAGCATGTCCGATATGCTTTGTTTTCAAGTTGTTGGGAGTCCAATCAGTTATCTCAATTTGGAACAGGCTTATTCTGTCCCATCCTTCTTGTCTGTTACCACAGATAGAGAATCCATGGAACTGTACAAATGGTTCAATCTCCAGATATACAATAGTTGCATATCAGATTTCCACCTATTGAAATTTTATACTTCCAGTGTTAATGGTGTCTTCATGTGCTATATATGCTTAGATGATTCCTATGCTAGGATTACAGTAGTCCTAGTATGGAGTCCCATTTATAAGCTCCTTCTGGCAAATAAGCCTAGAAGTGTGCATTAGCAGAACCGGACCAGTAAATATCTTTTCTTCCCCAAATGATTTACTTATCTATTTTGCTGTGGAATTGTTACTTCATTTTGTCTTGAACTTCTTTCCTATTGCTGTTCTTATGCAGGAGTTCATTTTGTCTTGAGCTTCTTTCCTATTGCCGTTCTTATGCAGGAGTCTGTTCCTTTTCCTCTTTATATAGGTTCATACAGGAGAATATGGAGTGCACTGGAATTTCTTTTTTACACTAGCTGCTGTGTCAATTCTTACGTCCATAATTAGAGTTCCTCCACAATATTCAGGAATTCTTGGTTTTGCAATCCTGATTGGTATATTTTTAACTGAACTTATTTCTATTTTTACCTACAGAAAATTTTTTCTGGTTAGCTTTTCTTATTAGACTTTAATTTTTCAGGCTATCAATTTTGGTTGAGTAATGGATTAAATGTGTATTTGCTTTCTGATAAAAGGGGAGCAGATATCATAAGCAAAAATAAGGAGGGAATATTTAGCATATTTGGTAAGTATAATATGGAAATAAGTTGAATAACCTTTTAGCTCATTATGCTATGGTCAATAATGCTATACAGGCAGTAATTCTCTTTCATTTCTTTTCCTGATTTGTTATGGTGCAGTACAATAGCTATTGATTGTTTTACTGTTTTAAGGAAAAATTTGTTGCAGTTATGCAGTTTGATTTTTTTAATCTGATTTTCAAAAAGATCAATTTCCTTGACCCTTTCAATAGAATCAGTGACATTTTCTACAGATGCAACTTGTGGTTGTAAATCAACCAAAATTTTTTTCACTTTGCAGCAAGGTACTTGAAAGCGTTAGGTGCACTTGAGGCGATGAGTCTTCTCATTGCCTAAAGCACAAAGCACAAAAAAAGCACTCGGCTTATTGAATTATGGTATGGCTAATGAACTACTTGGGCATCAAGAACATGTGCTAATATTTCGAAGTGCTCAAAATACAAAGTCACTGGATGATGTGCCTAGGTTTCTTGACAAGTGGGAACAGGAGAAGTCTGGGTATCAACTCAATGAAAGTGTACTTCATTTTTAATTTATCAGATGAAATTCCCAGTCATCATGTGTATTCTGCCCAAAGAACAGCACATTCTGATGACTTTGACACTAGTATAGTTTCAGCTGACACCAATGGCATTGGTCTATCAAATTAATTAATGGTCAATGACATCTTGAAAATCAAATTCAGAGCAACTGACCAAGAAAATAATTTGTTGGTGTACATTTTTTAGTGTTACCTCCATTTTGGAACCTGTTCATCTTCTGAATTTGTATCTGTAGCATCTTGGTTAATTCATTTATCTTTTTCTATTTAAGAATTAGAAGGTGTCTTTTTTGCATGTGCTTTTGGCATTATTTCTTGTTTCTATCTCTTGTTTAAAAGTTTCCACCATCTGGCAATCATTTGCAGGATATTGGGGTATGTACCTTATAGGTGTCCAGTTGGGTTACCATCTGGTTTTTGAGAATCATTCTTCTGATACGAAAAGCAATAAGTGGGCAAGGATCAGAGTCTTATTTCTTTGGTTACTATCTTGGTATTCCTTTCTATTGTAAGAAATTATGCATAATCAGCATTGATTCCAATAAATTGATTGCTAGAAATAATCAGATGTATCCTTTTTTGTGAATTTTGTTGTAGGTTGATAACCATTATTTTAGACAGGCACGTTGAAAGAGTTTCCCGTCGGATGGTAGGATGTGTTGTTCTTCTTGATTTGTTTGTGAAATTGTTTTAGTGATATTGCTAACAATAATGAACAAAAACATTTTTCTGCAGTGCAACATGGCTTATGTTACCCTGGTGCTAGCTCAAAATTTTCAGGTAATCCCTTTACTGGTCTTAAGGTTTCATTTGTTCTGCTAGTAGTAGGAAGTAGGTGTTGTGGTACCCTGAGGTACAAAATCAAGGGAAAGCTTGGATTTCCATTTGGTCATGTACTTCTTGAATTGTGCTGAAGTAACTTCCTATGGATGTCAGCAAGACAACTTCTTGATTGAGAATAACTTAACTAATGTGTTACCTTCAAACTTATATTTTTGTTAGGGTTGAAATTAAAACAATGCCATGAGATTTTATATGTTTCATAGGAAGTTGGCTATAAACAAATGTGGCTAATTAAGCGAAGTGAAACTCTCTAGGAAGAGCAAGGTAGACCAGACACTGAAACATACAACTTCATAGTATATGTTTCCCTGAGCAACTTGTCAAGTAACTACCTAAGAAGCCAGCAAAATGGGAAAAAGAGGAGTGGGATGGGGCTGATGTAGATTCCCTAATGGAATTCAACTGCACGCACTACATGCATCCGTGGCATGTTGGTGAAGCAGGCTAAGGATTTCTTACAGAGGCTTGTCAAGAAACAATAATATTCAAGGGAAGCGAGTAGATTGATTGTTTTTTATTAGTTATTGCTGAGCTTATGTACTAAGATGTGAACAGAGAATTGAAAATTGATATTATTGTGGCCATGGAACCCAAAAACATGTGATTGGTTGTCTTTGGGAAAATGAGTTTACAATTGGGAAATTAGCATTCTGGTTATTTTTGGGGAATATAAGCAAGCACTAACTTGTGCTTATTAAGTGTGGCAAATAAATGACATGGTGCTCCCAAAGTTTGTCTTTAGTGTCCACCAGCTGTTCTTGAACTGATGTTAAGCATTCCTAACTGAAAAACTTCTTCTTGTTTAGGTTTTGGCCATATTGATGCTCTCTGATTTTGTTGCTGGAAGTAAAATTTCAGTGCTTGAAGAAGCACTTAACCGGAATTTACTAGGCACATTTCTTCTGGTAATAAATCATTCTCAATTGATTTTGACACACTTAACACGCTTTCATTATTCATCAACTTGAATGCTTTCCTCTCCAACACCCCCCTTAACAAACACTAATGCAAGCTCATATGTGCCTATTTTATTTTATTTTTTTGTTTGCAGGCGAATGTGCTTACAGGGCTGGTAAACATGTCTGTAGATACGCTGTTTGCCACATCACCATCAGCCCTATTTATCCTGGTTGTTTATGCTTATGTCCTATCGATTATGGCTGGAATTGCATACTTTTACAGCATTCGGCTAAAATTTTGGTAGGTGTTTTGAGATAGTTTGAATGTCTCGTTGAGGACTGTGGGTCAATGCTTTGATGCTTTGATTAAGCAGTTGCTATTACAACACTTAAAAACTATGCCCTATTCTATAGTATCAATGGTCATTTCTACCTGTTAACTTTTTTTTTTTTCTTATTTTCTTCTTTGTGTTGTATAATGTGAAATAGTTTTTAGTTACTGCATGTGTAATGTGTTTTTTTTTTTCTTAAAATTTGTTTTGCAGTAATTTTTTTTTTTGGTTGCATGAGATGTTTTTATTAATGCTAATGATTGCTACATCCATTTTTTTCTGCTACCTAATCTTTTCCTCTTTCAGTATTTGTAGTAGTAATTGTTGCTATCAATTATGATCTTTTACTGTCAATCGCATTGTCAAATGCAGTTCATAGTTTTGTCGTTTACAATATGTTAATTCTTGCAATGACGGTAATTGTTATTCACCTTTGTTTAGGTAATGTTAATTCTTGTGTAGATCGCACGACTCAAAACAGAAGGGAAAAATATTGGTCTTTAGCTGAAAAATTTAGCCTCCTTTTTTTCTTGTTTCTAGAAGACACATGAGCGTTAATAGCTCAGCACGTGATGTACAAAATTCGAGAGGTATTTCTTTTTTATGGTTAAATTCCAAGAGAGTTGAATATCCGTAATTTTTATTATTTGTATAATTTTAATTTTGAACTTAAACTAAATCAAGTTAAATATTTTGGAACAAGTAATTATTCTTTTTTTTTCTTTCCTCGATGATTCCAAGTGCAAAATTTTATAAGATCTATATCAGTCGTTCCGATGATACTGGGATATGTATCACAAGGAAGAAAAAATAAATTTAAAAAAAGGCTATATACGCCACATGTAGAATAGAATTCCTTTTGAACAATCTCAATATGCAATGTTGTTTGACACGCTACAGCCATTCCCAGCACATGAAGGAATGGCCGTAGTCAGCTCATTCGCCATTGGCCATTGCCTAGAGAGTAGAGATCAGCCACAAAAATAACACATCAACATGTGAACATGTGAGGCTTTAAAGAATCCCTTTCAAGTTTTGTCTCAATAGCGTTTCATAAATGCTTTTCATTTCATTCTTCAAGGAAGTTACCAACTTCCACCTCTTGTGGACAACGTTCTTGTGGACACTTTGCTTCCACAACGACTTTTGTTCCTTTTTTGTTTTTGTACTTTTTTATAGCATACGTAGATATAAAACTAATTTTTCATTGTATAAAAATGATTGACACTGACTTAAAACCTGTAAAATTTTAAACACAATCTTTTATTGTAAAATATTATCATATAAAAATTCATTAGAATCTTACACATTACACAAAAAGATTTCTAATTTATACATAAACAAGAATTAAGAAAGTATAATCTATCTGTCTTTTCCTGAGAACCAGCAGGACAAGGTTTGATTTTGGTGCAATATTGAATCCTTTATTACCTTTAGCTAGCTTTCTTGTGACTTGATGCATTTAAGTGTGACCAAAACAAGTAACCAGCAGTTGATTTGTGTACATTGCCAGGTTGTAATGATCCTTGCAACCCAAACAACAGAATTTTCTATTTTATCGTCTATGATATATGAAAGGGGCTTCTGACCTTGCACTTGTGTCGTGTGTGCAACAATTAAATAAATAAATTGCTAGTTGAGTTTTGGCTCTTTGGATTCACATTCGACTTTGCAATATTGAAATTTTTGTGACTACTGAATATGAAAGCATAAACGGAATGATGATGAATATGTTGAAATTATGTTATGTGTTGTTAAATGAATGAGTTACTTCCATTGATAAATTAATAAATTAATAAAAAGAGGACCACATGTGAACATTGATTAAAAATTTGATTAAGCAAGCAAATGTATATATCATTTCCTTATAATGCTCAGCCATTAAATTATAATTTATGTTTACTAGTGAAATAAATTTTTTTTTATTATTTAACGGCTCAATTTTTAATTAAAATATTTTATTTGAATATAGAAATTTTAGTACTATTATGACGTTGTTGTGAGTTAGCTGGCTATAGCATAATTCGAAATCACGTCTATTGTTCTATGGAAAAAATGACGGCAGATGTATCCATCTTTCGCAAAGCTTTGTCAAATCAGCGACTGCATGTCACAATTCTTTCCTTTATGGATCCTTAACCGCTAGGAATATCAATATTAAAAATAGGGCGGA
>CATIWM010456941.1:0-10484 GCA_949671775.1 Mallotus repandus
AACAACTAGAAAAATAACCAAAAATAAAAACAACTAGAAAAATAACCAAAAACAACCATGCAAACAACAAGAAAAACCGCTGCAAAACAAGCTCATAAAACTGAAAAAGAACCAACAAAACAACCAGAAAAAGACAACACACACTCATATTAATCTAAACAAATCAAACTAGAGTCATTACAACACTCAAATTTCATCGCCCAAAACATTTATAAAGTTCAAGTTTTTAGTTATGAAAACTTTCTTTTTCAAAACAAAGAATTCAAAATACAATTTAGTTATCAACGCCTCTCACTTTGCTCAACTTTTTCTTTTGCTTTCTCTCTCTGTTTTCTTTTGAGTCCATCCACCAGATTTGGATTTTTTTTAATATGAATTAGGTGAGGGTTTCTTTTTTTTTATGGGATCTAATGCAAAAAAAAAAAAAGAGCAGAGAGAAGAAGAAGAAGAATTATGTGTTTTTGATTGTTTGTTGCTTCAAATTAGGTGTGGGTGATGAGATCTAACGCAAAACAAAAAAAAAAGCAGAGAATAAGAAAAAAGAAAAAGATTGTATTTTTGAAAAGATTTTACTGTCTTTACGTGTTTAAAAAACAATTTTTTTGGTGTGTTTTGTGTTTTTGAAAAGTTTTCAATTTTATATACATTTCTGAAAAATTTTCAATTTTTTTTAAATACAGGGCTGACCACGCAGCAAATAAGGATATTTCAATTAAAAACGATTGTGTGGCAAAAATGTGTTTTAAACATCAGCTCCGATATCATGGTAAAATTTTGAAGAAAATGAGTTTAAAATACATTAACTAAACCTTTGTCCAACTTAATTAAATGCTCAAGTTATTAAATGAAAGTATCCAATTATATATAAGCTCACTTAATTTAATTTATAAGACGAATGTGAAATTAATTGCTTTTTAACAATATTAATCAGCTGGAAAAATAAATAATCTGAAGTGAAGTCATCAAGTTCAGATTCTCTAAAAATCCTTTGAACTGGTAGTGACTCTGCTGATCTAATTATGGTTGAAAGAGATTTAAGGTTTTTTTTTTTTAATTCCAATTTCATTTAACAACATATGATATTCAACTTATAAAAATAAAATTAATTAGTATTATAATATTTCTAATATTTAATTTTAAATGTTAATTTATCATTATATTGGTTTTTATACATAAAAAATTATTTTTTTAACATTGTATTAGATATTATGTTACAATTTGATATTTTTTTAAAATATAACTAAAGATGGTATTATCTTACTATCTTTTATTATGTACAATTTTCATAGTAGTACTTCGTTTGTATTTAATATTAAATACAAAATGCTATTTTTCTTAATTATGATTCAAGTCAAGCTAAGATTGGATCAGTTCTGACAATTATATTAATTATATTCAAAAAATTTTAACGAGAAATAATGGTTATTATTTTCTAAAGGCATCATAGGTTGTAAAATTTATTTATTTTTTAATTTATAAGATTACCTTTTATTTTTAATAAGAATTAATATTTCAGATTAGTGAAAACATATTTATTTTATTTATACTTTGAATTGTTAGAATTGCCCTTTTTATAAGGATTGATCCCCAGCTACTACTCTTTTCTCTAAATTATTAGTATTTAAAGTCTTCGGCGAACATCTCCTAATAATTAATTTAATCAACGTGGCTTAAATAAGAAGTGCTTTGTAGGCTGATTTTAATTGTTATTTATAGAACTTTTGATATATAACTAATGAAGAAAATATTGAAAGGATCTGTTCCTGGCTAGAATCACAGTTGAATATATGTGGAGCTGTACAGCAAAAATGATTTAGCACTTAGTTTATAGACTTACCAGCACAGTGAGTTTGTGGATTCAGCGGGCAGCCATAAACGTCTGAGCCATTGACAGCAGTATCTGTAACATTTTGCCCCACAATTTTAGAGGTAGTAGTGGAACTTTCAACCGCACCAGCAACAGCATCAGCAGAAGAAGAAGAAGTAGATTTCATAGACTTAAAGAAAGTACTACTTGACGTTACTAGAAACAACAGATTTAAAAGAATCAGAAATAGTTGCAGAAGCAATATAATCCATTGCTTCTTCACCATTTAATTTTCTTTTTTCAATCAAAAATGGACAATGAAATGAAAGTCTTTGGAGTCGTCCAAATATTGGGTGGCGTTGTCTAGTCTACAAGTGCTGCAAACGTCGTCGTATCTCTCCAATACGTAACAAAATCGTATCAGTGCCATCTATCGTCAGTGATGGAAGCCACAGTCTTCGCGCTGTGACGTGGACGGCCCAGATCTAAAAGACCTAAAATGGGTGCTGGTCCTAAACTTTGGTTAACATTGTCAGCAGATGATAAAGCTGAGCAAATTTAAAATAGGAAAGCATTTCTTCCTCAATTCCCCACTCTCCCCTTTGAAACACTTGCAACAAAAAGAATTTATAAGAATAAAAAAGCATGGATAACAAACCTGAAAGTTGGTTCTGCAGTCATTACAAAATATAAAGAAGGGATTGGGAAGATTGTAAGTTACAAAGCCAAAACCTCCTAGCTCAAAGGTAGGTCCTGCAATAGCAAAGCCTGTGCAGTATTTAGCTAGAAAAACTTGGGCCAAAATGAAAGCAGCTTTAATATATCCACTTGATAGAGCCTCTGCATAGTCATCAATTGAAGATATGCTTCTGATATTCCTTTTATTGAAACCCAATACTCTTACCAAATAATGGACAACAAATGTGTGATAAGAGCTTGAGATGTTGATTTCATATATATTCTATCGAAGGTTACAGAGCCAATATATATACATATATACACCAACTAAGTATAGAAAATATTAAAGAATATTGGATTCATTTCTAATCATGTGCGTGTGTCCATTGCTATGTCTGTCACTATGTATATGCACATGCTGTTGATAATATAAATATGTAATATATATATGAGTCCATGTCTTCATGTCTGCCACATATAAGTCCATGTCTCCATGTCTTTATGTCTGCCACATATAGGGCCATGTCTTCATGTCTGCCACCATTATATCCTATCTTTGATAAGCTACGTTAACAGCCCCCTGCAAGTCCTTGGGTGGCTGGAGAGGTAATTGTTGACAGAGGAATTGGAACCGAGATAGCGACAAGCGCTTGGTAAACAAGTCGGCCAATTGAGATGCTGTTGTAACATACCGAATGGAAAGAGCTCCGGATGCCACTTGTTCACGAACAAAGTGGTAATCAAGTTCAATGTGTTTCGTCCTCGCATGAAATACTGGATTAGAGGATAGGTAGACAGCTCCAATGTTATCACACCACATTGTGCAAGAGGTTGGCGGATGTTGAAGCTCAGAGAGAAGAGAGCGAATCCAAAGAAACTCAATAGTAGCATTTGCAATTGCCTTGTACTCGCTCTCAGTGGATGAGCGAGCAATGGTGGGCTGCTTTTTAGCGAGCTAAGAAATCAATGAATTTTTGAGAAAAATGGCATATCCAGATGTTGAACGTCGATCATCTTGATCCCCTCCCCAATCGCTATCGGCATAAAAAGTAATAGCAAGAGAATTATGAGTGCTTAGATGAATACCTTGATGGACAGTCCCATGAACAAAACACAATAAGTGTTTCAAAGCTTGCCAATGAGCAGTGGTTGGATTGTGCATGAATTGGCACAATTTATTTACAAAGAAAGATATGTCAGGTCGGGTGATAATAAGATACTGAAGAGCTCCAATCAGCTGTCTATATTCAGTGGCTGTAGAGCAAGGATCACCAGATAATTTGGACAACTTAGGAGAGACCACCATAAGTGTTTTACAGGGATTGTAGTTTTGCAAACCAGCTTGAGCAATAAGGTCGAGAGCATAACATTTTTGGGAAAGAAAAATACCACTTTGGTTGTGCTCGACTTCGATTCCAAGAAAATAATGTAGATCCCCTAAATCCTTAGTGGGAAATTCTCGTTGAAGAGCTTGGATGGTATCGGTAATGAGCTTAGAATAGGACCCAGTAATGATGATGCCATCTACATATACAAGAATGTATGCCATTGTTGTACATGAAGAGGGAGGAGTCAGCCTTTGAGGACACAAAGTGTTGATTGTGAAGGAAGTGAGCCAAGCCGGAAAACCATGCTCTCGGTGCCTGTTTAAGGCCATAGAGAGAGCGATTGAGTCTGCAAACATGAGATGGCCGAGTAGGATCAACAAAGCCAATTGGTTGGTCCATATAAATAGTTTTTGTGAGATTTCCATGTAAGAAAGCATTAGATATGTCAAGTTGTTTGATATACCAATTGTACATGGCGGCTAAAGCAAGCACAATCTGAATTGTAGTGGATTTGACAACGGGACTGAAAGTTTCTGTATAGTCGACCCCATCTTGTTGAGTAAAGCCTTTCGCTACCAAGCGAGCCTTGTAGCGATCAATGGAGCCATCAGACCTGCGTTTAATCCTGTAAATCCACTTATTTGCAACATTGTTAGTATTGTCAAGTTTAGGGACTAAATTCCATGTATTATTAGACAACAAAGTATTGAATTCATCAACATGGCCTTTTGCCATTCAATATGTTTACTAGCTTGAATGTAAGTATGAGGTTCAAGTTCAAGGTAGTTTGGAGTGGTGTGGGTTCGAGTGGTGTAATGTGATTATTGGTTGGACATGGTTGTAGGTCAAAGGTGCATATTATGGGTACAGGATAAATCAGATGTGGTAGTGGTGGGTGGCGGGTGGCAGCATTTCAGTGGAGTTAGGATATGTAGTAACGTCAACAATAAGGTTGAGGTCTGAAGAGGGGGACGAATTGGATGAGGTGGATTGGGTGGGATTAGTTTGAATAGGTGGTTGGTTTGGAGATAAGGTGAAGTTTGAATGGGATAAAGTGGAAGGAGATAGAGATAAGGGAAAAGTGTGTGAATGTGTTGAAGTAAAAGTAAATGACTGAGACATACGTGAAGCAAGAGTAGAAGGAACTTGAACCGTGAGCCAAGGAGTGGAGGTGGGAGCAGAAGTTTTGTTGAAAGCAGGTTGACCACTAATGTTGTTTTGTTGAAACGGAAAGAGTTGCTCATGAAAAATAACATGACGTGCAATGTACACTCGACCCGTTTTAATATCCAAGCAAAAATGGCCACTATGATCGTGTGATTGACCAAGATAAACACACTGAGTACTACAAAAAGAAAATTTGTAAGTGTTATAAGGGCGAAGGTAAGGGTAGACAGCACATCCAAAGACTTTACATTTAGTGTAATCAACTTGTTTGTTATAAAGTAATGTAAATGGGACTTGATTGTTTAAACTTGTACTCGGCATTTGGTTGATAGAGCGAATAGCAGTGAGGAATGCATAAGACCAGTACTTGAATGGAATGGAAGCATGTGCAAGAAGAGTTAGACCCGTATCGACAATGTGTCGAATTTTTCTCTCAGCCAAGCCATTTTTTTATGAGTATATGGGCAAGCAAGGCGATGAATTATGCCTTTTGCTAGAGATGAGAATGGAGTTTTTGGTATTCTCCACCCCAGTTAGAGTGGACAACTTTGATTTGGTAATTAAATTGAAGTTTGACATAATTTTCAAAGTGGATAAACTTATGAAAAACATCACTTTTATTTTTCAAAGGAAAAAGCCAGAAAAAGCGAGAAAAATCATCAACAAAAATTAAGAAATATCTAAATTATAAATTGCTAAGGACTAGGGAAGGTCCCCATACATCAGTGTGAATAATATCAAACAAGTTTTTGCTTAAATGGTCCATGGATGCAAAGGGAAGCTTAGCCATTTTTCCTAAGCGACAAGAATGACATATGGTAGACCGAGATGGCGAAGATATAACTGGGAGATTGTGTTTATTAATCATATTTGAAATAACAGAAGGTTGAGGATGATCGAGTCTTGCATGCCACGTATCAAATGGGACTTTTGTTTGAAGAAAAGCTTGAGGTTTGGGGGAAGAATGTTCATAGAGTCCTTGACTACTTTTGCCTTGCAATAGGATGGCCTTGTTCTTCTTGTCCTTTACAAAAAAAATGAGATGGGTGAAATTCAAAAAAGCAGTGATTATCATGAGCAAAACATTTTACTGAAAGTAAAGATTTGGAGAGAGTGGGGACATGCAATACCTCATATAACTTCAAGCTAGTATTTTTTACTGAAGGCAAAGAAGTCATACATGTATGAACAATGGGCATTATTTGTCCATTACCGAGAGTAACCTGATCAACACCCTTGTAAGCTTGTGGATTTGTGAGATTCTGAAGTGCCGGTGTCATGTGATGAGTTGCACCGGTGTCTGTAATCCAATTAGAATGAACATATGTGAAATCATGGGGAGGATAAACCATTGGCGAGTAATTTGAAGCACTCGGATGATGAGCTGATGAATGTCAGGCAACATTACCTTGTGGACGAGGTGAGTTGCAAGGAGCATAACGATGATGACAACGATCAGCTGTATGGTTTGAATAACCACAGATTTGGCATTTTTGGTGAGGTGAATTATTGCGGAAGGAGTTAAAGTGGGGACGAGCTGCTGGGGATTTTAGATAAGGAGGGACATATGGTTGGATAGATAAATGAGCAGTAGGTGGCGTGGAGTAGCTCTTAAGGAGAATTTCATGGGACAAAAGTTGGCTATATAGTTTTGAAAAAGAGACGGGTTCTTGTCAAAGATTTAGTGCTGAAACGATAGGATAAAATTCCATACCAATGTTACGATATATGATCGCGTTGAACTCTAAGGATGAGAGAGTTTTGCCAGCTGCTGCAAGTTCGTCTGATAATGCTTTTGCTTTTTGTAAGTAGGAGACGATGTCCATGTCATGCTTTTTAAGTTCCTGAAGTTCAACATAAAATTGAAGCTGACAATTCTGAGATATAGAACCAAAGGCACATTCAAGTGCACTCCATGCAGCAAAGGATGATTTACATCTGATAATATAGGAGTATACCTCCTCAGTTAATGAAGAAAGTAACCAGGTGAGTAAAAGTTGGTCTTGTTGGAACCACCTGGTATATTCAGGATTTACAGATGTTTCATTTGGGTTAGTAGTAGAGGTGATAGTTGATGAAGGAGGAGTGCCATCGATCAGACTGTTCATATTGCGAAAGTTAAACAGTGGTACAAATTGGGTCTTCCAGGCCAAGAAATTTCGTGGTGAAAGTTTTATGGCGAAGGTGTAATTGGTAGAAACGGAAGCAGAGGTAGGAGCTGTGGCAGGGATGATTTGTTGGGCCATGTTGAAGGTTCTGAAGGCTCTAGGTCATTAAATGGCAAAGCAGCGTCGTTGGATGGCAGAGCAGTGCAACTAGTGCTGGAAAAAAAATTATTATGTGTTTTTGTAATGTTGAGTCTCTGATACCATGTGATGAGAGCTTGAGATGTTGATTTCATATATATTCTATTGAAGGTTACAGAGCCAATATATATGCATATATACACCAACTAAGTATAGAAAATATTAAAGAATATTGAACCCATTTCTAACCATGTGCGTGTGCCCATTGCTATGTCTGTCAATGTGTATATGCACATGTTGTTGATAATATAAATATGTAATATATATATGAGTCTATATCTTCATGTCTACCACCATTATATCCTATCTTTGATCAGCTACGTTAATAAAATGAACTCCCATCACAATCCACGATGCGGACTAGACAACTCTGAATTATACGGAGCATTTGGATTTAGGAAAAGATGTTAAATTACGCAATGGAGGTTCTAAAAGTTCTAACCTTCAAGCTCAATTGAACTGCGGGGCTCATAATATGTCAAAACGAAGCTGACTCAGAGGCCTACGATAAATATTATATGTTATGCCAATACCACGACAACTTCAAGCTCAAAATCCATTGTTTAGGGCTTCAAATTTCAATTTTAACTTTTATATTTCTTTTTAGGGTTTTTTTGGTACTTTTGCATTTTTCTTTTAGGGTTTTTCCCTTGTTAGTATTTATTTGTCTTTTTCGATTGTTGGAGATAGTTTTGTTGAATTAATAAATCTAATTTCTATTTTTTCTAGATTTTCGGTATTCCTTTGTGAATCAAAGAATTTTTGGATGCCTATTTCCTGGTGTTTGTGTTGAATTAACAGGAGGGTTGCTTGATGGCCATTCGTAAGCAAATCAACGGCTTACGACATTTATCCCTTTTAATTTAGGCTTCCACTATGTCAACCCACAATCGCATTTCTGCTCTTGACCATGTTAACATCAATTGCGGATGGTTGGGGATGTGAGTTGGTCACCATAGAAGTTAGGCTTGCCAAGAAAACCGAACCAACAATTATCGTCAGGATAATCCATGGTCCCAACACAATATAAGACAACCAACTCTTGGGTGCTTCTCCTGAAATTTAAAAGTCTAAAGATTTAAGAGAAGTGAATGAAATGATCAAATGCAGGGTTTGTAACGCTACATGTGGTTTATTAGTCTTACTTTGACCATAATGAAGAGTTGCAAAAGAAATGACAAAGCAGTGGCAATTCGTCTTGCAAGTGAACAAGCATCGGAGGGGCTATGGTTTTGGTATTCAATTAACCAGACAACAGAACCAGTGAACACACTCATGGCGGCCATGATAAACCACATCCCAGGAGTGAAGAGGCTCAAGAACATCCAAGACTGTGACTTATCTGTTTTAGTTGTGACAACCATAACAAGCCCTGCATTAGCATATGGCTGAGAGAATTCCACGCGTTGATAACCTTCTGCAGTGATTATTATATGGCCAACACCTGCATCAAAAGTCTAAAGACAAACGACAACAAACTTCATTTCCAATTCTCTGTCTTCTATGCTATATATATATATATATATCAAACAGAAAATGATGGTGACAAGAATCTGACCTTGAGGGAAACCTCCTCAAACAAATCATAATCAGACCCATTAAAATAAACTATTTCGTAAGGGAAATGGTAGGATACATGCCTAACGGCGGCTTCAAAGACATTGTTGATATGTTTCTGAAGAAGAGATTCTTCCAAAGATTGCTTGAAATTTGATCTCATCACTAGGCCAATCTTCAATGTTTTTATTCGGACAACAGCCTCATCTGCGTGGAAAGTTGAGTCCCTACGCTGGAAACTTGTGTCAAATGGTGCAATACTTAATTTCCTAGATCGTCTTACCCTTTTGTCGCGACGATTCCGTACTCCGCGCACCACATCTGCAAAAATTTCAGTGTGAACTTAAAAAAAACTACTGAAGTTTAAAAAAATATTTAAGTCTTGTATGCATCTTGGCAACTGCTGAAGCTCGAAGAGTGAAAGAAAACTAGGTTCATCCTCAACAGTGAAAAAGGGTGAGTCATGCCCCTTTAGTAATGGAAAAATCCTATAATCATACCAGCAGAAAAACAAGTTAAGTTTGCACTTGAATTTGGAAGATTCAGCGACGAATTATACTCCCAGGGATGAAACCAATAACTGGTAATCTCTGGTACATTTTTCTCAACACTGATAAGGATAGGGTTGTTGGAAACCATAACCACACAAGCTGAGCCTATGGAATTGAGTGTTGTAACTTGTAACAACTGTAAAAAAAAGAGTGACAAGCATAAACCCGGAAACATAATAATCCATTGCTCTTTTTCATACAATTTTCTTCTTCCAAAATCCAGAGTTCTGTACCCCTGCACCCAATCTTTACAGTGGTAGTGCTCCGAGTCTAAATATGAATTTTGGGTTATTTACCAAATTATGGCAAGAAAAAAATTTATTTCTCAAATTGTGGTTCTTTTAAAAGTAATTTTCTTTTTTTATGGTGATTTATGAAACTATTTCCTAATTTATGGTACTTTTAACCGATGTGGAGAGAAGGCAAAATTTTATGGGCCATATCGCTATTATCTGTGGCAGTATGACCACTTTTTTTTTATAATTTTTTGGGCCATACCACCACTAGCAGTGGCGATATGACCACTTTTCTTTTTTTTTAATTTTTAATTTTTTGTTTTAATTTCAATTTTTTATTTTAATATTTTAAGTTTTTGTTTTTTATTGGATAATAATAATAATAATGTTAAAATTAAAAAAAATTCATAATATTATTATAATTATGATACACTACAAGAATCTGCTGATTTAGCGACGAAAAATTCCGTCGTAAAATAGCGATGGATTAGTCACCTTAGCGGCGAAATGTTTTTAAAAAGGTAAATTCATTTAATTTAGCAACGAAAATTCGAATCCGTTTTTCGTGGCTAATTTAGTGACAAAAATGGCATCCGTCACAATTTTAGCAACAAAATTGTTAATCCGTCACTAATTTAGCGACGGAATTGTTAATCCGTCGCTAAGCTAAATGTTAAATTTCAAAAAAAATTTATTTAATTCAAATTTTAATTATGTTTAAAAATATTAATTAATGTTTATTTTATTTCTAAAATATATGTATTATTTTTTAAAAATATTATTTTTAAATTGTGAAAATTTCATATTTATTTTAAAGTTTAAATATTTATTATTTCATATTGACATAAATATTA
>CATIWM010456950.1:0-16781 GCA_949671775.1 Mallotus repandus
TATATATATATATATATATATATATATATATATATATATATATATATATATATTTCTTGAAATAATTTGAAAGATGTAATCCTACATATCAACTTAGTGCAAAAAAGAATAAATTCTTAAAATATGTCAAGGAAAATTAAACTCTTGATTGAAAAAAAAAAAGTTGCATGGTTTTTGTGTGTGTGTGTGTATATATATATATATATACTGAGCTCCAAAGTTATTAAATTCAAAATTTAATAAGTGTGTTTCTTTATAATTCAACATTGAACCTCTAAAGACTTATGCATTGAGTTATTAAAATTTTCAACATTTTTTTTATAAAAACTATAAAATGTTTTATTTTAAAATACAAATATTTTATTCTATGTAAAACACTCTAATTCTATTACATCTAAAATATTATGTCTTTTATTATAACTGAAACATTTTAAATAAAATAAAATTATTGCAATAACATTTTAAGTTCTGTTTTTTAATATTTAAGTAAATTTTAGTTTTAATTTATTAAAATTATTTAATGAATTATTTTTAAAAATGTGTTTTTTTACAACTAGTGTGTGTATATATATATATATTAAATGCTAAGTTACAAAGTCATTAAACTCAAATTTTGACAAGTATCTCTTTCCATAATTCAACATTCACTCATAAATACTTATGTATTGAACTATTAAAATTCACAATATTTTATGAAAAAAAATACTACAAAAAACCATATTCTCCCCTTAAAAATCCTATTAAAAGTTAAATACTATTAAAGATTCATATTCATTCCCCATTAAAAGTTAAATTCTTATTAAAAGTTAAAGTTTAGAGTATTTGGCTTGCTAGAAATAACATGCTTTTTAATGACTCTTTTATTTCCATTTCAAGCTCCATTCGGTTCATTTGTCAAGCTATTAAGGAAGCTGAATTATTCTAGCATGGTCACATGAGTAATTTGCAATATGATCTTATTATCTTGTGTTGTTTACAGATTTTTGGAATTCCTTATCATTACCCAGCAACAATCTCCGTTATTTGGATTCATCCTCCTCAAGGTTGGATTAAATTAAATTGTGATGGGGCAACCTTAGGCTCCCCTAGGCCAGCAGCAGTTGGTGGTGTGCTTCGAGATCACAAGGGTTCAGCTATAGCTTCTTTTGCAGCTCCGATTGGAATTAAATTTGCATTTAAAGCTAAATTATTGGCAGTAACATATGCTGTGAAGAAGGGTGTCGAGCTTCTATTCCCTCTCATTTAGATTGAATCAGATTCTATATATGTTGTAAAACTTCTTCAAGCTCGTAGTATGGCTATCCCTTGGTGCATTCGTCCAATATGGCAGTAGTGTATTAATCATCTGAATTTCCTCCAAGCTCATGTTAGTCATTCTTACAAGGAACAAAATCAAGTGGCGGATAAGTTGGCTTCAATTGGCTTATCTTTGCCTCAATGCCAATGGTGGGATTCCTATCCATCATGTTGTCATTCCTTAATGCTGGATGATGCATTAGGCCGAGAGTCTTATAGATTTCATTAAGCTTCTTTTATTGTTTTCTCTTATGTTTTTCTCCATTTTATGGAGTTGTTTTGGATATTTTGTATTCTTTTTATTTTTTAATAAAGGTCGTTCCTTTGCATATGATGAGGGTGCTAAGGGTGTGTTAACCTAGTTGGGATGCCCCGATGCACCTACTGATGCTTTGAACTCCAATCTTATATATAAAAAAATTCTTATTTAATATTATTTGATAAATTATCTTAGAGTCTATTTTAAAATATTTAATCAAATAATTTTACTCCTTACTAAAATTAAATTAACTAAATTGAAAAATCATTTTATAGTCTATCTCTAAAAATATCCAATTAAATAGAAGATTGATTTTATATATAATACTATGTATTCATTTATTCTAATATATATATATAACCAATTCTTGAGTTTTTATTAGTTTTTATGTGATTTTAATGGTGTAAACAAAAGTGATACAAAATGATTTTTTCTTTTCCTTTTTCTTTTTCTATTTGTATATGCAAATTTAAACTTGAAAACCCCAACTAATTAAGTTATTTTGATTATCATTATTTTTAGGTGCAGAAATTATCAGTGCTACGTTTCAAAACACAATAATGAAAGTATAAATGCATGTTTTTAATTGTTGAATAAATTATTGAAGGCTATAATGAGTTTTTAATCCATTTTCAACTTTTGCATGATGTGTTTCTGTATAGATTTTTAACTAATTCATTGTTTTTGTTATATTATGTGCATCTTTTTCATATTTAAAATTTATATTTTACATTTTTTCACTAAAATGATTTAACTCTTATAATTATTTAAATTATAAAACTATAATTTTTTATTTATATATTTTGTAATTATAAATTTATTATTTTATTTAATTTCAATATTTTATGAATTATCAAAGGTCATATCCAAATATATTATTAGTGTCGTATATTTACAAGACATCATGTAACTGTGTATGTATTTTTTATAATTAAACAGTTTTATTTTTAAAAATTAATTAATAATTTATAAATTATATTTTATTAATAGTATTTGTTGATCTTTGCATGATCGATCTTTAAATTACCTTTGGTTTTGACTTTAACAATCAATTTTTGTTTACTAATATGTGTATTTAAGTGTGTATTTTAGTTAAGGTTAAGACTACACTCATTGGATGAAAGCTCAAAATGTGCCAAAAATATAAAGACAAGGTTGCTCACGAGTAGCATCACGATCATGAGCATTCTCATGAGCCAAATGAGAGTCGAATTCATGTCATTCGATGTGATAATGACCCTTACATAGTGACCATTATCCTTACAATCGAGAGCATTTCAATCACGATCCTGAGCAATTTTGGACTAAAGTAAATGAAGAAAACAGTGATGCTCATGGGCATGGTCAAGATCGTAAGTGTCACCTTGGTAATGTGGCAACCTCTATAACGGCTATTATAGAGCTTCAATAGCTATGAAATTGAAGGTCATGATCGTGACACCTCCCCTCATGATTGGGAGCATAATTTTTTCTGCAAAAAGTGAAAGAAATATTAAATGAAGATGGAGATTTGTTGGGGAAAAAATTTACAATATTATTTGCAATATTTTTCTATAAAAATATAAAAATTCCTTATGTGTTGAATTATTAAAATGTACAATATTTTTCTATAAAAATATAAAAATTCCTTATTTTGAAATAAACGTTAGCTATTTTATCTAAAATGCTATAATTCTATTATATCTTAAAACTCTCCTATTATTTAAAAAAACATGTCTTCTACTTCACGTAAAACATTTATATGTAATATATTTAACCAAAAATGTCTTTTCTCATTTATTTAAGAGTTGTTTGCAAAAAAAAAAAAAAAAAAAAAAAAAACTTTTATGCTTTTTGCAATTTAATCATAACTTTTTAATTTTGGCAATTTAAATTATAAATTTACAAAATTTTGTAATTCGAAACGTGTAAAATCTGGCAAATAACAACTTATGTGGTGGCTGGAGCATATTTTTATGTACCACGTCAGACAAACACTTATCCTACTTCAAAACTCACCGTTTTAATGTATCAAAACACACAGTTTTGATCATCATCTTCTTCTTCGTTTAGCCTAAGACAAGCCCACTGATTTTACTAATTCCTTTTCTTTGTCACCTTCCCAATTCCTATACCACTCATCCACCAATACCTTTCATCCACTGTAACAACAAAAGAAGCTTAATGTATCATAGTTGTATATCTAAAATAAACTCAAAATATTTAACATTTCAGCAAACAAAACTAACTAAACACAAGTGGAATGAGTTATGCAACGTCAAATATTTAATCATCTATCTCAAAAGGATACACAAGCATCATGAAAAATAAATAGGTTGAGTTTCCGCAGCGACCATAATTGCATGATTGATTATACAAAATATATCTGAATTTGTTGTCCTAAAATAGTTTCTCCAGTAGTCAAGTAACACCAATTTCATTGTTACTTTATGAATCGGATCAACCTACCAACGATCCTCAACAGGAAAAGCTATGCTTTTTACTATTTATGTGATTTTGGCAATACCCAGAAACTCAAAATTGATATTCATGAGCTCTCTACAATCCAAACTCTATGAAAAATTACGAATAATCCAAAATCAAAAATCGATTTTTGGAAGTAAATATGAAGGGTAGAAGATGATTAGAGGAGAACACTAAGGCTTGAAATCAACGATTCCAATAAAAACAAAATTCGGATGTTAGCTATGATTTGGCAATTGATGTTAAGCTTTAAGCTAATTTATCTTTCTTTTATTTTCCTATTATGTCAAAACAAGACATAACAACATGACAGTGATAAACAAAGAGACAGATGGAGAAAAATTCCATAATAATACACAGACTAAATGAAGAAGAAGAAGATAATCAAAGCTATGAGTTTTGATGTAGGATAAGTGTTTGTCTAACGTGGCAAATAAAAATATGCTCTGATTATAATATAAGCTGTTATTTGTCGAATTTTACACGGGTGTTTCAAATTACAAAAATTTGTAAATTTATAGTTTAAATTGTCAAAATTAAAAGGTTACGATTAAATTGCAAAAACCGCTAAATATTGTATTTTTATTTGCAAATAACCCTTTATTTAACTAAAAAATTTACCATTTATATTAAAAATATATGTACTCTTAATAAAAAAATAAAAAAATAAAAAACTACCATGTATATTAAAAATACATGCACTCTAATAAAAAATAAACAAAAAAAATTATTACATGAGTTTTTAAGTGCTCACTTTTATAAATTATTTGATTAGTTTATAATAATTTATGAAATTTATTTAATTAATTATTTTAAAATATATATATTATTTGCAGTTTGCGCAAAGTACGGATTGCCGACTAGTATATATTAAATGTTGAGCTCTAAAGTCACTAAATCTAAAATTTGACAAATGTTCATCTTCATAATTCAACATTCACCTCTAAAAGCTTATGTGTTAAGTTATTAAAATTCACAACATTTTTCTATAAAAATACAAAAAAATCTTATTTTAGAATACTCGTGTTATATTTTATGTGAGGCACTCTAATTTTATTACATCTAAAACATCTAGATCTATATATGTAAATGTTGAGCTCTAAAGTCATTAGATCCAAAATTTAACTAGTGTCCCTTTTCATAATTCAATATTCATTCCTAAAGACTTATATGTTGAGCTATTAAAATTCACAATATTTTTCTATAAAAAATAGGGTAAATTACCATTTGCCCCTTGTGGTTTTTCTATATTATACTATTTGGTCCCTAACATTTAAAATTTATATTATCCCCCTTTTCTATTTTGCAAAATTATACTATTTAGCCCTTCCATCAAATTTTCCATAACAATGACCATTAATTAACAGGACAATTATCAAGTAAATACTATTTGCCCCCTCTATTTGAATATATTATGTTATTTGCCCCTAATACATATAATCTGTTGAACCTTGTGGGGTAAAATAATCTTTTTTGATGGTCACAAGTAATTAAGTAAAATTATATTTAATCTGTGCGTTTAAGTGTTTATATTCAGGTTAATTAAAATTGTGGAGTTCAAGTTTGAACACAAGCAATGAAAAGTCAAGTTGTTAAATTTTCAAGTCTGCAGCTCTGACATGAGTGGTGATGAACTCATCATGAGTGGTGACCTGGACAAAATCGAGGATCAAATTTTTTGTTAAAATCTAAAAGTCAAATTTGGTAAAAAAATAATGAAAATCTTCATTATGAGTGATAATAAGCAAATACCAACCATCAGAAAAAATTTTGGAGCAAAATTAAAATGTTCCAAATTACAATTTTTTGAAAGTTCCCGAAGCCTTTCATGACCAATGTCACCACCAGCGTCATGAGCAAAAGAGTCATGACACACTCGTCATGAGTGGTGACGAATTTTTCATGAGCAATGACGACCAATTCCAAAAGTGGTAGAAAGTTTCATGACCAGTGTCGCCATTAATTCCCTGATCGTGAAAATGCGCGATTTAAATTTTATCTTAGCGCCTGACTATCATGACCAATTACGATTTTTCATGAGTCATGACAAGCGTGCAGAGGACTTTTATTTTGGTGGTTCAAATGGCTATATTTTCATTAAATGCAACTCCAACAACTCTTTTTCTCTTAGAGGGTTTAAATACTACCAAGAACAAAGTTGGAAAAGAGGAAGGAAGTTGAGTAAACACATTAAGAGCCATCTTTAAGCATTAACTCTTGAATTTAACCTTCAACCACCCAAGTTATTCATCTTTATTCTTTGTAATCTCTTTTATCTCAAGAGTGTTCTTGAGTGTGGGCTGGTGAGTGTTTAATTCCTTTATTTAATAGCTCAATAGTGAGATTGAGTGAGTTGGGTTAGGGTTTTAAATACTTGTAAGCTAAGAAAATTGTTCTTAGCATGTTGGTTTGAGTGTGAGCCTTTGAAAAACACTTGAGTTTGAGTGTTAGCCATGGGAAAACACTTGTAAGCTAAAAGGATTGTTCTTAGCACTTGGGTTTAAGTGTGAGCCTTGAGAAAACACTTGGGTTTGAGTGTGAGCCTGGGAAAAACACTTAGGTAGCTTGGTTTTAGCTTGTAAGGGTTTGATCTACACCTTGAAGTAAATTGATAGTGGATTAAAACTCTCAACTTATGGTTGAGGAGAGGATGTAGGCTTGGAGGGCTGAACCTCTATAATTTCTTGTATTTTTCTTGCTATTATCCTTTATCTCTTAGTGCTCAAATTCTATCTTAAGCTTGCTCTTTATTGAAAAATTAAAATTCCCCACATTGCTCAAAAAGCCAATTCACCCCCTCTTGGCACTTGTGAAATTACAGAATCTATATTTTTTTATTATTAAAGTAATTTTCGTAGAATTTAATTGCAAAATGATAATTATATCATTTACATAAAAATATAAAATGCTTAATTGTTAATTTTATATCCTTAAAATTTTAATTAAATACCAATTAATTAGTATTAATTTTAAAATATTTCCACTTAAATAATAACTTAAAATGTTTATGTTACATCAACAAATTTAATCAAATCAACTCTCTTTTTAATTTTAATTCTTTATTTTAATTGCCAGTTTCAATAGTTGGGTGTACAAATCAAATCATTTAAAATTATTAATTTTGTTCATAAATATAATTTGTTTACCCAAAAATCTAAACTAATAATTCAAATAAAGTCAAATTTTACAGTTATAAAGAGAATATACTTGGTTAATTTTTCATACAATATAAATATTTTAAGTTGATATTTAAGTAAGATATTTTAAGATTGGAAGTAATTAATTATTATTTGATTAAAATTTTGATTAGATTAAAAATAAAATTTACTATTTTTATTAAAATATTTATAATAAAATTATCATTTTTATAGTCAATTAATGATAATTTAATTTAACATATATTTTGTTAAAACAACTAGTTTAATAATGAAAATATGTTTTGTAATTTTAGGGGCAAATAATATAATATATCAAATAGAGGGGATAGATAGTATGATATATTCAAATACAGAGGTA
This sequence comes from Mallotus repandus, assembly GCA_949671775.1. Classification (NCBI taxonomy): domain Eukaryota; kingdom Viridiplantae; phylum Streptophyta; class Magnoliopsida; order Malpighiales; family Euphorbiaceae; genus Mallotus; species Mallotus repandus. The sequence continues at coordinate 7,535 of CATIWM010456950.1, forward strand.
GATTGTATCTACTTGATAATCGTCATGTCAGTTAACGATATTTGTGACAAAAAAATTTGACGAAAAGATTAAAAGTGTAATTTTACAAAATAGAATGAAAATAATATAAATTTTAAATGACGAGGACCAAATAGTTTAATAAGCAAACTACAAGAGGCAGATTCTGATTCACCTTAAAAAAATATAATATTTTCCTTTTCATTAAACAACCTAATTGCAATTAAAAGTCCAAGTCTTATAAAAGAAGCATCATTCCACATTGTTCATAGATAGGTCTTTTTGATTTGTGAGCATGATTTGCACATATTTATGCGTCTTGTTGGATTCTGTGGTTCAATTTTTTTATTTTTTTATTTTTTTATTTTTACTACTCTTCTTTATTTCCACCTCTTTCGGCAAAAGCATGATTCACTTTTTTTTTAAATTGAATTTCAAAATGCAGCTATGAAAAAAAATTTAAAAGCTGAAAGTTGAATAAAATAGTGATATAATTTTTTTTATTGTAATTTTTTTTAATTTTTTGTTAAAAAAATAAATAAAAAACTAAAAAGAAATTGCAACACCAACTAAGTAATGATTTAGCTTTGTTTGCATACTTCAATCAAAGGAACCAGGGAAGCCAACTTAATTAAATAAAGATTACAAGCACTTAAAATTACAATCTCTTAACACGCAATAATAATAATCATAATAAAGACCACAACAAATCACAAGGCACTTCACTTGCGACAGATCCTAGCTGTTGGCATAGTAACACAAACTGGTGCATAAAATTTTTTGGCTTCTGGGGTCCCCGGTTTTGGTTCATCAGCCACTGCAATCCCAGCAACTGAACAAGCTGCAGCAGCTACAGCAGCAAACATCAAATCCCTCCTTCCATTGCTGCTCTCTCTTTCGGTGTCACAACCCATCTTCACCTTTTCTCCACTAGAAGCATTTGCCACCACCAGTGTTCGGCGGGCAGTCTGGTTGCCAAGAATGGTGGTGCTGCTGCTGAGGAATGAGGCAGTCATGGTGATTGAGGCCATTTTTTTTTTCACTGCAATGTGGGGATATGCTGAAGGCTTAACTCTATGCAACTTGATTAGTTTCTTTATTTCTTCTGTTGTATATAGTCCAAACGATAAAAGCTTGAAAAAATATTAGTGGCAGAAAGTTTTAGTGGGTCATCAATCTTATCCCAACAGGATATTTCACCCTATAGACTAGTGCCATGTATCACAAAATAGCAAGTGGCCATGAATTGCCTTGCTTGTAAGGTGTGGTTTTGAGGTGATCAAATGCGAAAAGTCGAGCTGCATAAGAATGTTGGGCTACGAAGTTTGTGTGCCCACAACAAAATCCTTGTTTGCATACCTCTAATACATTGTGGGTGCATTCGGTTTGCAGACGGGACAATATAGGAATGTACTGAACAAAATTTTATTATAGTCTAATGTTTGATGTAAGTTTGTAAAATAAAGATGCGATATCGTAAAATTATATATTACTAAATCGTGACAATAATGTCGAAGGTACTGTCCTTCCCATTTGGTTCAAGTGGTTGAAAGAAGTACCTATAACTCTTGAGATCGTGGGTTCAAATCTTAGGAACGTTATCGTTAAGCACTTAAATGTTGAGCTACCAGCCTAAGGCTGACTAATTCCAGCCATAGGGTCGACTCCGTTTAAAGGTAGTTCGGATCCCCTCTCCCCACAATTGTAGTTCAAAAAAAATGTCAAAAGCACTAAATGATTATGAGTTTAATCTCATACTACCGTAGGAACAAAATTCCCCTCATTTGTTTTAAAAAAATCATGACAATAATCCCTGGAACACACTAACATATAGCAAGTGATTTTGTCTCATCTTTGCCTGAACCAAACGCAAACTCCTTGTAGGTTTAGCCAAGTGAGATCTTCAAAAAAAAAAAACTTTAGTTCAGATTCAAATTGAGTAGGTTTAGCCAAGTGAGATCTTCAAAAAAAAAAAACTTTAGTTCAGATTCAAATTAAAGTTCAAGCTCTGCTGCTCATGCGTTCGAGTAATTTCATATTTATGAAGTAAGATCCATGTAATATTACTCTTGTAATTGCTACTACTTGTTTTGGAGGGAACACTGGGAAATGAAACAAATATACATCATTCTGAACATAGATACAAGTAATTTAATCAGTTCCCACAGGGCCTAGTCTGTTTGATCACCACTTTTCACATCCCTTGCACCAAACAAATATAAAATGATGAATAGAAAACGATGTACACAAGAGTGAACTAATCTCTTAGAACTTGTACAAATTTCAGTTCAAAAGTCTGGAAAGATACACGAGATCAGATGCATGTCATACACTTGTATTTTCATCTGTTTGTGATGTGAATATTTCGTCCTAATCCTAGCCTTCTATATTGCAATACATGTTGAATAGTTTTGCGTCTCACCATCCAAGGGTGCAACTCTGATTTTCCCCTAGTATACTTGATAAACAATGTTAGACAGCTTGATTAGCTTAGTCCAAAAAATTGCAATGAATGTGACCGTAGTATAGGATTCAGCGAATGGCAGTGCCAAATTTGGACCTACATTAAAAAGCTATGCATATGCTACCTCCTGCTCTCTTCTTTCATATGGTGGTGGAAGCAACCCTCTAACATTGGCAAAAAGATCTTGACGACCAGATGGTGCCTCCGCAATGGGTGAATCCAAAACAGTGTCAGGAATTGCTACTAGGGTTTCCTCCAAAAAGGATTTGATTGTCTGCAAAAGTTCAACATTATGAGAGCATTTTTAGAAGTACCAACTGATTAATTAAAAGAGATCTTTAAGAACAAAGAAAGATGCCAAAACACTGATTTTACGAAACTCTGCAGTTCAAAGTCTGAAGAGCTCATAGGTCATGGTCCATGCAAGATCAGAGAGAAAAGAAGTGAACAAGAAAAAGGTTGATTGTGTTTTATATACCATGCAACTCTGAAAAGCAGCATCAGCTTTGCGCTTCCATAGACCATTCCCAGGCTCAGAATAGAAAAAACCAAGCAAAGGCTGCAGTATATTAGAACACTTGTCATTTGGTGAGGAAAAATATGACGGCAAAACAATGACCCAAGAAACAATTATTAGGGTCTGCTCTTTTGCAATAAATTTTTACTGGTAGAATTATGTTTGAGAACTTCAACAACTATGGCGTTCTTTAGATATGTTGAAGTCAGAGTTAAAATTGCACGGGAATTCTAAAGAATTACGAAAGAAAAGGCTAAATTTTTGACACTTTTAAAAGACTTTGTTTTTTCTTGAGCTTGGACGAAGAAAAAAAAAATTGTTACTGATTTGAGATGTTGGTAATTGACTCCTTTAATGGGAAAGAACACTATGCTTAAATTCTTAAGACACTAAAATTTAAATGCGTAAGAGATGAGCATCAAGGATATGAATTTAAATTTTCAATGCTTTATTGATAATATCCAAGAATGGCTATCGAATGAGTGCTTGCATGTGCAGTAAATCTAGTTTGTGACATGTTCTGAGATATTGAAAATTATGAGCTGGCGGATGTAATCTTTCGCTTTGTCAATACTAGGGATGCGACTCAACTCTCTTAATTCTTATTATCCTGGAGATGGTACTGGTATTTAACAGATGGGGATGAAGAATGACAAAAATCAAGATGGGCTTGTTTTATACACATCTAATCACTCAATGCTAGCACAGGACAAGGCAATGTTTGTTCTATTTGCATGCAATCATCCAATGCTAGCACATAATAAGGCTAAATGATTACAAGACATAGCATAATGCTACAAATAACAATCACATTACTTATTAAAAACTATTAAGGAGCAAATCCAGTTAAGAAAGCTATTGGACCTTTATTATATCCCTGACGTTGGGTCTGTTATTTCCATATGTTCCCAGAATGCCATCTCCATATGCTTGATACTGTTCAAGCACCTATACATCAACCAAAAAACAAAATGATGTTCAGTAGAAGATAAAAATGCGTACACTCATCTGCAAAGCAAATAAATTCCCAAACCTGACGACGCGTGAGACCACACACTGGTGCACCGTATATTGCTGAATCAACGTGTCCCAACAGACTCCAAGGACTGTCAGAAGAATAAATTGCCTCAATCAATCAATTATCATTAACAGAAGTATACAAACACAGGGCTTGGAAACTGCAAGTAACAGGCCTTCAAAGAAGGAAATGCAGGAAGAGCTCGTCTCACACTGATCGCATTCCTTCAGCAATATTAACTATCAATGATGATCCTTATGTATCAAGTAATACTATTAGTTTTGGTCAATGATACTATGGGGGACTTATCAAGGAAGCTTAATATGAGGTTATGCATTTTTGTACTAAGTGACTGCTCACAGGTCTTGAACTTGAAAAACTATGAATGCACACATGACACAAGACATTTACATTGCATTACAAAACAGACTATTATTTTCACAAGTAGCCCGATTCTCAGTAATAGGACACAATCACATGATAAAATAGCATATATCATCTCAGTGTTATTATATAATATGTAATATAATGACAAAAGACAAACAATATCCTTGTGGAGAAGTACAAATGCAAGCATACATATATATTTTTCCTTCTGCTAAAATAACATAAAGAATGCACTTTGAGGTATATTAAAAGAAAAGAAAAGGCATCTATAGGCCAGTCCTTCCCCTTGTTCAAAATTTATTTCATTGGTTCCACCACCCCAGCCTTAAAGACATGCGATCATGTTCATCGGGAGGTTTTTGAGCTGATTTGCCCACGTCAACTTTTACCATCCCCTTTTGGTTTCAATAAATTTATAATTCATGAAAGGAAATGCAAATGTATAAGCATGTCCTCGGGAGAAGGGGATAATCAAAAGTTCATATTATGCAGTACAGATATGTAAATTTGCTAATACACCATTCAGCATAGAGTAAAATTCAAATATATGCATTTTGACATACTAATTATAGGCAGCACGCCCAACCATTACGCCATGTGCTCCCTCCCTTAGTGCCAGATTTACCTACAAATGGAAATGTCAATAAGAAAAAAGTAAAATATGGAATCTATACCCTACTACAAGAGATGTTATGTCAAAATTGAATGCGAGAGAACAAACGTGTGCATAAGTGCTACATGATCTATTTGGTACCTCATCAATACAGTTTATGCCTCCATTTATTGTAAATTGCAAGTCTGGAAAGTCCCGTAAGAGGGCAAAATAATATTCATACCTGCAGTAGGGTAACAAAAATCATCAGATGTGGATAATACATATAGAAACATTTTTTTGGCCAATGAAATTACAAAAACTGGATCAAATTAGAATTTTTCAGAATGTTTTTAGTGAATGGAGCTAAACCACAAGATATATGGTATTCAATATTAATGTTAATTCAGTTAAAAATCAACATAAACTGAATTATTAAACTCATACTTCAGGGGAGGAATCTTTCGGTTTTCAGCTGGACTGATGCCATTCAATAGAGCTTTACGTGAATGTATTATGAAGTGCTTTGTTGGGGATAGAGAAGAAACCTTATAAACAAAATCACCTGAAAACAAAATAAACATTGAAATTAAGGTACAATACCAGCAATTTTAGCAATTCACAATACAAATGAACAAGCACCTATTATCCTTTCCAAAGTTCGATCAATTAGAAAATTAATCACTGTTTATAAAGGTAAGTAGACAGGAAGTGGCAGAAGGGTGAAACGAGATTGACATTGCTACAAGAGAAGCTACGGTTGAGGACAACACATTATTTCTTTTATCACTTTGCAATTCATCCACATTCCTAAATTTTATGCCCAGAATTCTGGCTAAGTGTTTTATTTTCTGTTATTTTTCCAGCATTATTGAGCAGGAAAGCATCAACTGATTGAGAATTAGAACTCTTGGAAGTGCCACAGATTTTGTAGTAAGAAGCATCCATAAGACCATGGTGATACACCCTTGGTAAACAACAGATTCTACATAGCCCAGTGTGCATCAATTACAATGATACTGATGTGCATGCTTTGAGCAAATGTATAAGCAAGATTTATGGAACTTGGATGGAAGTATGCAGCAGTTTACTATAGGAAATACCGTACAAGTAACAAAACAGTATTTCCTTTTTATCATTTTAAAGTCAAAGAATATAGAAATCCAATTTCATTGCTCCCATAATGACAAATAAAACTGATAAAGAAACCTTACAAAGCTCATTATATGAATCGTGATTATCTACTCCAATTCGGCATTTAACACTAACAGGAACGTTTGTGTTGGCTGCAATAACTGACATAGCTTCACCAACGAACTTTCCTTGTAAACACCAAAAAACTACATGAGACTGAATTTGAAGGTAAAGAAAATAGAAAAGGAGTCGACAATTTAACCAGAAATTTTATCAAACCTTTGGATCAAGCATAAGACGAACACCAAAGCATCCATGTCCAGCAACTCTTGGACTAGGACAACCACAACTAATAATTTTTAAGAAAAGAAAAAATCACATGTTATTCAGCTGAAAGAAGAAGGAAGACAAGCAAAATGAAAAACAAGGCATAAGAAAAAATAATTCTACTAACTTGAAATTAATCTCATCATAGCCGTAAGAAGTAGCAAGTTCAGTTGCTTTAGCCAGGTTGTCCAAATTACTCCCACCAATTTGTAGAACGATGGGATGCTGTTCAGGAGAAAATGCCAGAAATCTGTCCTGAATAATATCAAAGGAAAGATGGAGTTGGTAATCTCCAAATGCAAAATTATCAATTGCATAAAATCCCATCAAATGAGGGAATAAAACCAATGCTGATGGTAGTCATGATAGAAAATATGAAATGTAAACCTTCGGTCGAATGCCAAAGATAAGAAGCTATTTCCTATATGGCATAGGAAAGCTTGAAAGTAAAAAAGAAAAAAAAAAGATTATAGCCATATTTTATAGAGATATCAAAACTGGCCATCCGATCATGAATCCAATCATAAAGCCTAAACCCTAAAGTATTATGAAAAAAAAAAATCATATAAATTGTCCCCTAGTTTCATAATCACCCTCAACATTCTGAGCAAACTCCCAGTCTTAAGTTCTTAAGTACTCTGTTCAAAAAAGATGAGTTTTCAAAACTTCTCTTCATGCTAAAACATACTATCATCTCCTAACAAAAAAAAAAGTAACAATTTTTGCCCATGAGATCCTCTAATTTGATACGTCCGTACCAAATTTCCCTGTTGATAGACAATTGTTTCAGCTGCAAGCATCTCTGTATAAAGCCAAGAATGTTTTGTTATGAGCCTTGCAAGAGTCCTATAATGATGATCTGTCCAGTCCATCATTGGAGCAATGCTGGAAATTAAAGCAACCAAAACAATTAAACTTAAAATTGCCGTGATTACCAGATATAACAGGGCCACCACAACTAAAACAAGTTACATATTCACCTGAACAAAGGAGGATGATAACGTGCCATACCCATCTCAGCTTTTGCATGCAACTGAAGCTTTTGAGCAGAAGCAGAGAATCTTCTTGATTTAGTTGAATTGTTGAAACAGAAATGTAATGATAATCTGTGATGTTTATTAAGAATGATAGAATGAAATGGAGTAAATGAAGACATCAAACAAGAATAACCGGTGAACTTCACCATCCTTTTAATCAATCAGACAAAGCTTGCTCCTTTTAGGTACCTATTCATTCATTAAATAAAAGTATATCACATTCAATTATAGACATTAACAAGGTGTTTGGCAATTGCTAGTAGCGCATATTCCTATGGAGAAACGAAAAAGAAAAAAATCACATTCAAGAAAAAAAAAAGACCATTAATGCAAACATTGTGAAGTACTGTTTTCGACTAACAGAACAACTAGAGGAAAGGAAAGATTCTGCTAGACATTTAATCAAACAGGAACAGTGCATAAGTTCCACATGCTAGTTGATAAAAGCATTGCGGATTTAAACGCTTTTTGAGCGTGTGTGAATTGTATGCATGTGAAGAAGGGAGAGTAGGGTTTACATGAAGGAAAATAGCGGCCGCGGAAAATGTGGAAGGGAGCTTCGCGGCCTGTCAATGGAGGAGGGACCTGAGAAGATGTATAGTTTTTATTTTATATTGCAGAATTTATCCGCCAAATATTAAAATGAACGAAGTTTATTTGTTTGTTTGTTTTCACCTTGGATCATGGGCATGGACCCAACAAAACCTCTCATAAACAAAGGCTAATCTTATCCGATGCCAAGCCCATAACAGCCAACGGATACGAGTGGTTGATATATAACTAATAAAACCACCAATTCTCAAGCTCTTTTTTTTCACAGACCTCCAATGGCTACTCTTAGCTTCAATCCTTCTAGAATCCCTCATAAAACTATCTCCAAAATCAATCATCTTTCAAACACCACAAATGTTTTCCTTCCTTTATCTCTAAAACCCACTAAAAACCACATTAAACCACTACATTTCAAACCAAAACTCTCAGTTTCTATACAAGAACAAGTGGAGGTTGAGGATGATGATGATGAAGAAGCAGACGTAGAGGATGACCCAACTGCAGAAATGAGCTATCTTGACCCAGAAACCGATCCAGATAGCATTGTTGAATGGGAATTAGACTTTTGCTCTAGGCCTATTCTTGATATTAGAGGCAAGAAAGTGTGGGAGCTTGTTGTTTGTGATGATTCGTTGTCACTTCAATACACCAAGTATTTTCCTAATAATGTGATTAATAGTATAACTTTGAAGGATGCTCTTGTTTCCATCAGTGAGGAACTTGGTGTCCCTTTGCCTGAAAAAATCCGGTTCTTCAGGTGATTCTTATGGTAGTTTCATGCGTCAATTATGCGCCAGTTACTATATTTTCAGTGTTCTTGATGATGTTGTTTGACAAGAAACAATTGGTTTTGTTTATTGTTGATTTACAGGTCACAAATGCAGACAATTGTGACCAAAGCTTGCAAAGAGCTGGATATAAAGCCTATTCCAAGTAAAAGGGTATGTATTATGGTTCTTGTGTCATGACATTTCTTCATTTTCTGATGAAGTAATAGTGCCAAAATTTTCCTCAAATCTTTGAACCTGTAGATTCTCCTCTGCAATTAATTCTAGTTTAGCACACTGGTTAGAAAGTATAATTGGAATGTTCTCTAAAGGCTGTAGTCAAGTAGAAATATTTCAATTTTTCGACTTTCTAATTGGTGGTAGGAAGAATTTAGAGTCTTGCTGAGAGATGAATGTGCCAATATTTTTGTTTCTGCTAATCTATTATATATATA
>CATIWM010457021.1:0-11230 GCA_949671775.1 Mallotus repandus
CAGTTATTACCCTGGGTGGCGACTCCTCATCTCCACGCCATGTCTTTGTGACAGTGGTTAGTGTGTTCCCTAGAGCCCTGAGCTCAAACAGTGTCGCGGTTGCAATAAACTTGGGCGCGCGCTAAACCCCGTCGTCTACACCTATATTGCATTTGGTACATAAATACATCTAGATTTTGGCGATGAGTTTCTGAAATTGGAATGATTTGGAATTCATGAGTGGAGTTTTTGTGTCGGGATGAGTTTACTGCTGAATTAAACATTGTTGTGGCTGTGTTGGGCTGATGTTATCTTCCTTGAAGCTTGGAGAATGTGACACTGCAAGACATTTGAAACTTATGAACAGGCACAACAAATGCTACTTCCTTAAGAAATGTATTGTTTAAAACCAAAAGAAAATGTTGACCTAATTCAGTTCATTCGATTTCAGGCAGCTATGGTGTAGCTCTGATTTGAAATTGTTGCAGCAATTTGTATGATCACAATCATAAAGGCGGTGTTGAACTTTGAGTGGCCATTGAATATTTCCTTCCGAGGGCTTGAGAGCAGCACATATTGTTGTTTCCATGTTAAGTGTAGACCTTGTAATGATCACCAAATCTTCGGTCTTAGTTATAGAACGTTTTTCCTATTCATTTTGAAATTTTCTTTTTCATTTTCTTATTTTCTGACATTTTATTTTCCAAATAAAAAAATAAAGAAAAAATTGGTTGTTATTACTGCTGGGATTTGATATGTGGTTAAAAAACTTTATTGAAATTTTATATTTTTCAGAAATACCATTTAAAGTAAAATTGAAAAACTACTTAAATAAGATTTTCATCGCCAGGTATAAATTGAAAAAAAAAATCTGAAAATTTATTTTCAATTTTTTATTTATTTAGAAAGTCATTATTAAATTTCATTTTTCATTTTTTTTGAAGTATATATATATTGAAAAATAGTCAAAAAATTTTACAATCAGGCGTTCGCTTCATAATTTGTTTAACATTACCCTTGTTCTAAAGATGTGAAAATTTTAGTTTATAGTAGTAACCGTTCGAACTTTGTGTATAATTGCGATATACAAACATTTCCACTTAACAATTACAGACTTTGTTAGTGTTTTTCTTTGGGTTTATTGCACCATTGGTATCATAATTTTGTCCCATATTTCAAAATGGTACTAGATTTTTAATTTTTTTCTTTTCAATTACTAAAGTTCTATTTTTTTTCTTTTCAGTACTACAATTTCTATTTTTGCTACGGATTAAAGTACTTCAAACATATCCTATCAAATTTAGCATACGTGATAGTCGGAATAAACATGTTTTTAGTATATTCATCATGTAAACATCTCATTAAACAACCTAATCATCTTGTTGACCCCATAAAATTTTATTTTATGAAATTCCCAAGATGATTAGACTACTTAATTAGATGTTTACATGGCGAATATACAAAAAATATACTTATTTAGGCCAACACACATGCTAAATTTGATAGGAAATCATTAAGAGACTATGATCTGAAAAAAAATATAAACTAAAGGACTAAAAAGAAAAAAATTAAAAATCTAGGACTATTTTAAAATATAGGTAAAAGTTTTGGTACCATTTATGCAATAAATCCATTTTTCTTTTCTTGTTACTTTCGACTCTGCTATTTGTTCTTTTGGATCGTTGCAAAATAACCTTTTGAGGGAGGTTTGGGATTTAAATTCTAAAAGGAAAAACATCAGAGTCCTTGTTTCAAAAATTATTCTTTTAGTCCATGAAATTTAGGGCCACAAATTCATCTGAAATTTTCAATTTGAGATTATATTTAAATCTATATTAGAATTTAGGCAAGACAGACATGTTTATGACTTTTTATTTCTAACTCTAGAGTCAGAAATAAAGTGGAGAAAAATTAAAAAAATATGTATCACAAAAATTTTAGTAAGTTGTTTGGTTCATTACAAAATTGGAATTAATTATTGTTTGAACCTTAATTTAATTTTGTGTTAAAAATATAAAGTCCATTGATTATTTATTACTTATTGATCCAATTTTGATTAATTAAAATTTTGAAGTCCAAAAGTTCAGCTCATAACTTGTACAACTTAATGATTAAGGTAGAAGAAGATTTTGGAAATTGAAACAACTGTTCAGATACTGCTTGGGAATGAAGGCCACATTTGAGAAGTTACGTGAATTTATTTCTCTAGGAATAGAAAACTCTTGAGCTGGAGAATTAATTTGGAAAAATAAATTCTGCAACTATAAAAAGATGTAGGATGATAGAAGAAAGGACTCACACTCCAATCATCAACACAACACACCAACAATCAACAATCTTCAACCAACAATCACCAACAACAACACAATCTACCAATCAACACAACTCAATCAACAATCAGCAATCTTCAAACTCCAATCATCATCAATTATCAATGTCAATCATCAGCAAGTTTTATTTTTAGCACAAAATTCCATTTCACAACAATATTTTCTTTCTAGTTTCAAAGCACAAATCATCTTTCAACTTGTACTAAATTTCAGTTAATACAACTTCCTTTTGTTATTCAAGAATTTCTTTTATCATTAATTTTTATTTCATATGCTTGAAATCCAAATAACTTGTGATAAAGGCGTTTGGGAATCTACAATTCATTTGAAAGAAGTCAGATTTTATTTTGAGGAATTAATCCTCTGATATTTTCGTAAAAATTAACTAACAATCTTTTGGCACGTTACAAAAATTAGAGAAGCAATTATATTTTTATAGTTATGTATTTCAAAAAATTGATTTTAAATTCATTTATCTATGTAATATTGTAATTATTTAATTTAATTTTAATTATTCATTTATTAAAGGTATTTTAAAATTTTTTATTGATTATATATTTTATTTATGAAAGTCAAATGTTCCGTGCTAATTGTTTTGTTTGTTTGACATATAATTGGCTTAATTTGATGTCATTAAAAATAAAAATTTAGTCTCTTTAGGTTTGGAGGGATGAATAATTTTCATTCATAATTTTTTTTTTGATTTTGGTTCCAAACTCAATTTTAGCAAACTAAATTGGGATAATGAATCCACAAGTCCTATAAGTTGTCAAAAATTACAATCAAGTCCTAAAAAACTTCTTTTTTTAATTTAGTCCTAGAAGCATTTAAAGTGTTTCACGGTAGTCGTTATCTCAAACAGAATGGACTGACGTGATAATTAGACCCCACCCAATGAACTGACATGTGCAGCCAACTCATCAATGATACTGAACCCAAAAGTCCTATAAGTTATCCAAAATTTCAATCAAGTCCTAAATTATTTCTCTCCTAATTAACATGAAACAAAACCATTCCATAATATCCTTGAGTGATTCTTTCTTTTCACTTTTATTGTTCTTATTATTGCATAATCTTCCAAAAAATTATTTTTGTTTCAAACGTCACTGATCATCATCAACATACATTGAAAAATCTTCCAAAAAATTACAGAATCTCTATTTCAGAAATTTCATTACTCAATATCCAAGAGCTGCAAAGAGGATTTTATATTTAAAAAAATAATAAGAATAAAAAAAGAAAAAAGAAAAATCACTCAAGGATATTGTGCAATGGTTTTGTTTCATGTTAATTAGGAAAGAAACAATTTAGGACTTGATTGAAATTTTGGATAACTTATAGGACTTGTGGGTTCAGTATCATTGATGAGTTGGCTGCACATGTCAGTTCATTGGATGGGGTCTAATTGTCATATCAGTCCATTCCGTTTGACATAACAGAGATGAACTAACGTGAAACACTTTAAATGCTTTTAGGACTCAATTGAAAAAGACATTTTTTTAGGACTTGATTGCAATTTTTGACAACTTATAGGACTTGTGAATTCATTATCCCAACTAAATTCTAATGAACAGTATCCATTATTTTGATTTCAATTCTAATTTAGTTTTGAAGAATTAAACGTGTCCTTAGTCTAAAAAATATGAACTAGTGTGTATAATATCGCAAATTATATCATAGACCCCCGTCCATAATACAATGTGGATCTCACATGTGTCAAAACACGCCTTTTGTTTTTTTCTTTGTTAATGCGTGGTTTCTCTTCTTTTTTTCCTTCTTTGCAGCGTCCATTTCTCATTTTTCTTCATCTTCATTGCATCTCTCTCTCTTTTTTTTTTTGCACTTTCTTGTTCTTGTTCTGCATCTTCTTGTTTTTGTTCTTCTTCTTTCCTTACTGTTGCTCCAATTTATGCCTTCTTTTTCTTTTCTCATTCAAATAAAATTTGAAGATCTGAAGATTCAAACAATAAATCAACTTGTTGAGCTCAACCATAAATCCAACATAGCTCAAGATGTAATCCGATCCAATAAGGATGCAGTTGCTTATCTATTTTTCTATGCTTAACGGTGATAAACCTCCGGTGAGAAGATGGGTATTGAAACTTATACATTGTATATCAGATGGTCATCCATATAGTGGTTGTTATGAATGTATTTGACGGTTGTGAATGTGTTTGATGAAATACTGCATAAATCATAAGCATTAAAAGCCATTCGTGAGGTGATCTTTAGCTAAGAAGAGGAAAATGAATGTGATGAATCTTTTCCCAAATATGGGTTGGTGCTGCTTAACTTCATCAAAAAGTGAATGCATATATGTTGTTCATGGTGTCGTTTGTCCGCCAAAACACATGTTTTGCCTCATCAAAGCAGATGCAGTAAAGCCACTAGTTCAAACATTAAGTGAGACAGAGAGTGATATGGCAGACGCTGCGCTAATGGCACTAAAATAATTCAACCATGATCTGAAACTGCAGTTGCAGATCAATGAATTTACAAGTAAAAATCAATGAATATTCAGGTGAAGTTCAATGAACTTTACTGCAGATTCATTGATCTTCAATTGTATATTCACTAAAGATCAATGAATTTGCAGTTGAAGGTTAATGAACCCGCGTAATCTTAATCAATTGACGTAAAAAACGTATTTGACACGAGATAGAGAGTGATATGGCAGAGGCTGCACTAATGACACTAAAATAATTCAACCATGATTTGAAACTATAGTTGCATATCAATGAATTTGCAAGTAAAAATCAATGAATATTCAGGTGAAGTTCAATGAACTTTACTGCAGATTCATTGATCTTCAACTGTATATTCATTAAAGATCAATGAATTTGCAGCTGCAGGTTAATGAACCGGCATAATTTTAATCAATTAACGTAAAAAATGTATTTGACATGAGATAGAGAGTGATATGGCAGAGGCTGCGCTAATGGCACTAAAATAATTCAACCATGATCTGAAACTGCAGTTGCATATCAATGAATTTGCAAGTAAAAATCAATGATTATTCAAGTGAAGTTCAATGAACTTTACTGCAGATTCATTGATCTTCAATTGTATATTCATTGAAGATCAATGAATTTGCAGCTAAAGGTTAATGAATCTGTGTAACCTTAATCAATTAACAGGAAACATATTTGACGCAAAAAAAAAGCTTGTTTTTTCTCACACGTGTAATGACTCCTAGTCCATATTGCAATAGAGACAGGGGTCCATGGTATAACAACTGGTATAATATTAGTAAGCATTAGAGAATCTAATTATTTTATAATAATTTATAACATAGAATTAATTCATAAACTTTTTTTAACAATAAAAATGTAAATGATAAATAAAAAATAAAAAATTTATAACTACGAACTAATCCCAAAATCATTGTAAAGTTTTAAACAATATTTGGTTTAATTGATGGAGAAAGTGGATGGGGTTTTTTTTATCAAGTAAATAGATTTTTGATATTTGGTGAATTTAATAACTACCTGTAGATAGCTATTTTTTTTTACATCAGAATGGAGCCAAAAGGCAAACTAACTACCACGGGGGAAAGCTATCCCAACTGCATCATATAAAACAAGTTCTGAATGCTGTCAGCAAAGTGATTTGCACACTTATTCACTTCCCTTAAAACATGAACAATCTCAACAGTCCAACTTTTTTGTAGTAACCGATTGATCTCTTGAATCAGCGAGAAGTTGTGTAAAGGACATCCAGCCTTCTTCAAAAACATATCAACTAGACACAGATTGTCCATTCCAAGAATGACTTTAGTGAAGCCTAACTCCCAAGCCAGGCAAAGACCATGGATAGCTCCCCAAGCCTCAGCCGCAAGAACTCCACAAGTTCCCAAGTTAGTAATGTACCTAGCAATCCATCTACCATCCGCATCCTGAATCAAACCGCCAGCTGATGCCCTTTGAGAGACAACTGACATGGCACCATTTGTATTCCTAACAACTCTAGATTCTATCATTTTTATTTTGGAGCTTTTTTTCTACCAATTGATAGCTAATTTAAATTTATTTTATATTTAGACTATATTACTTTTATTAAAAATAACTAATTACAAAATAACTTCTTTTACATTAAATTTATCCAATTAATTTCTTATTATTTATAAAAATAATTTTTATTTTCTTAAAAAAGTTCGTATATCTAAGATTTGTGCTTTAAAACTGATTGTTAAATAGTTTCAATTAATAATTTCAATAATACATAAATTAAAAATAATAAATTAGTATTTATTACTACATGCTATTTCTAAATAATTTAAATAACAAAAAATTGCAAAAAAAATGTATCAAATTATAATTAAAAAATAAATTACAACCTTACTAGTCATTTGATGTGCTAATAGTAAGTGTCAATAAAAATTTTGCCAAACAATTTCATTGTTATAAATTACCAATTATCGGTTATTAGATATCAGCTACTTGCCTCTCTCCTTCAATCCTAATGTGAATGCTGAATTGCGGTACCAGATTTCCAGTATTTTTGGTGTTCTTGAAGTCCTGGCTCAGGGTACTTACCTTGGGGTACCGTCTTTGATAGGGAGAAACAAAACACAAATTTTTACACTTTGTCAAAGATCGAGTGTGGCATAAACTTCAACACTGGAGCACTAAATTCCTCTCAAGGGCTGGTAAGGAGATCCTTCTGAAATCAGTGGCACAAGCGGTACCCAATTACATTATGAATGTCTTTTTGTTGCCTATTGATCTTTGTGATGACTTGGAAAAAATGATGAATAACTTCTGGTGGGGTAGTGATAAATCTCTCAAGAAGGGCATTCGATGGCAGCGATGGGATTCTTTATGTTTTTCGAAAAAAAATGGTAGCTTGGGGTTTAAAAACTTGAGGGATTTTAACTTGGTTATGTTAAGCAAACAAGCTTGGAAATTGATCAATGAACCCAATTCTCTTGTTGGGCGTCTATTCAAAGCTAGATATTATAAGCATAGCTCCTTTTCAGAAGCTCGGTTAGGAGGCAATCCCAGTTATGTGTGGAGGAGTCTTTGGTCAACACAGGAGATCCTTAGACAAGGAGCAAGTGCTCGGGTTGGAGATGGTACATCCCACTTTAATCGGGCATGATCCTCGGTTGCCCAAATCTTCATCAAGTTATATCACTACTGCATTACATGATGATATTGCTCATGTTATGGTTTCCAGTTTATTTTCTATTAATGAGAAATTACGGAATACTCCCATGACAGTCCTCAAATTCTGCAAATACGTCTGTCTATTAGACCAATACCAGATTTGTGGTTTTGGCGATTCTTTCATCATGGATCTTTTTCAGTTAGAAGTTGTTACAGAGCACTTCGAGGTAAGATGGATTTGTCGCCTACTTATAACTGGATGCTTATTTGGCAACATCAATCCCACCTGTCAAGTCTGTTCAGGTTGTCTTCCTACAAACAGAGCACTTCTTGGTCGTTGTGTCAACATCAATCCCACCTGTCAAGTCTGTCTTGCTAATATAGAAGATAGCTTGCATCTGATGTTTCGTTGTTCTTATACTAAACAAGTCAAGTGTCGATCAGTGTTATCTATGCTATGTTACTCGCCTTTCTGTATTGCAAACTGGACTTTTAGTATCTATGGAGGAACGAGCATTGTTTGGGACAATTTTTTGGCAGATCTGGAATCAACACAATAGTTGGGTGTGGCGGAAACAGAGTTGGCCTGTGCACAGGTTAGTAAACTCGTTTGGACAACTGTTAAGTCAATGGCGGTTTGCTACTCACTCAACTAATCCAGATCCAGTTCCAAGTGTGGCTTAAGGAATGGATGATGCTGGAGGAGATGTGGTGTGGACAAAACCACCTACAGGCCGTTTCAAGGTCAATGTGGACGCAGCTCTTTCTAATTCTCAATACGCAGCTCTGGGGTTAGTTCTGTGTAATGACTCAAGGCAATTTGTTAAAGCAATATCTAAGAGGATTAATGGTTCTTACACATCCAAAGAGGCAGAAGCTTGGTCAAAGTCTCAGAACTATGACAACTTCATCCTGGAGTCAGATGCTCTTCAAGTGGTCCACAGTATTCATACTCCTACTGATGTTTCAACTGTAGGCATAATTATAGATGATTGTGTTTCTTTGTTATCTCACTTTCAGCAAGTGAATATTAGATTTGTTCGAAGATCTACGAGTAAGGCAGCTCTTCTTTGTGTAACAGCGTCTCATTCTATGGCTGATCACTAAGAATGGGGCTCAATCCCATCCTTTCTAAATAATGTACTAATTCATGGATGTTAATGAATTCTATTTCTTAAAAAAAAAAAAAACCTAAACTAAATAGGCCCTTAAGTCGAACTATAATTTTAAATGCACGGAGTATAGGGAGGTAAAATCCCAAAAAGAAGTCCGGGGACTAGAAATTTGAGTATTAAAAAGAGTGTGTATATATAGATATATATATATGTTAATAATTTATATAATTTAAATCTATATGTACATTTTATAATTATTTTATAATTTTTAGTTTTATAAATGCAATAAAAGAAAAAAACAAAAATTCTATATGATTAGATTTTTTATTTAAAAATTTGTAATTTTTTTAAATTTATAGGTTTTTAGTTTTAATTTTTTTGCATTTTAATATTATTATTATTATAAAATGCAATATTAACTTTAATTATGGAATTATTTTACACATAACATAGTATCAATCTAACCATTAAAATATTTTTATAAATATAATGAAGTTTTAATAAAATTAAAAATAATTTTTACTATATATAAAATAATTAAACTCAAAATTTGACAAATGTTTCTCTTCATAATTCAACATTCACTCTTAAAGTCTTTTGTGTTGAATTATTAATATTCACAATATTTTTCATAAAAAATTCTCTTATTTTAAAATATATATGTTCTAATCTAGGTAAAACACTCTAATCCTATTACATTTAAAATATTACTCTTTTTTCCATAAAAAATTCTCTCCTGTATTTTAACTAAAGGCATAATACATCTATGACCTCTTGTACTTGTCACTTTTTGTCAGTTTGACATCTCAACTTATAATTTTGTCATTTTAATACCTAAACTCACCAAAAATATAATTTTGAAACCCCCATGTCAGCACACATGATATAAAATAACAAATTAGTATGCATCACATCTAAAGGATTTGACTGACCAAAAATTACAAGTAGAGGTATTAAACTGACAAAAATTTACAAGTACAAGAAATTGTAGATGCATTATGTCATCAGATTAGTGCATACTAGTGTATTTTATGCAATTTTAGGTGTTAAAATGATAAAATTGTAAATTGATATGTCAAACTGACAAATTATGTCAAAGCGTTGCAAATGTATTATGGCTTAACTAAAACATTGGTTTTTTATTCAACTAAAAAATCTTTTCCTTTTTATCTTTAACATAAAAAGTATGAAATCTGCCACTTTTCAACCATTTTCTGTTTTTCTTTTATGTTTTCTATTCAATTATATATATATATATAACTTTTTGAATTCTCATTTTGACATTTGATTAATTTTTAGTTTTTAACTATACAAATTATTTAAATAATTATTTTAAAATATATATATTATTTATGGTTCATGCAAAGTGCAGATTGACGACTAGTTCATTATAAATTCTTGTAGTTAGTAAAAAAGTACATCATTTGATAAATAATTTAACTATCAAATATTTTATATTATTTTAATATTGTATTATAAATTTTTCTAAATTTTTTTAGAAATATCAAGATAGCTATTCACATCAGTTCCAAAAACTATAGAATATTATTTATTTTTTTAAATAGTAATTTTAAATAAAATATCTATTAATTTACAATTCGACATTGTATAGATTTACAAGTAGTATATATTAAATGTTAAGCTCCAAATGCATGAAATCTAAAATTTGACAAGTGTCTCATTTTATAATTCAGCATTCACTCCTAAAAGCTTACGTATTGAATTATTAAAATTCATAATATTTTTCTATAAAAAATATTAAAATTCTTATTTTAGAATACACATTGTCACGACCCGAACCCCAAGGGCCTGTGATTGACACTAGTGAATGGGAAAACGGGAAGCTTCTGAAATCTGTAGTAAACCTTTCTAAAATTTACACACAAAAATTTACTAACTTTAAAATTTTAAAAAAAATCTAGTAGAATTTCCTTTGTACCAAGGGCAAAACCAAAACCTGTAGAAAGCAAATAAACACTCCTAATATATATTTTTGATCACTACCACTTCACCATAACACAGTAACCAACATCACACATAGATTCATCACAATATAATCCACAAATTTAAGTTATACAAACTGATCTAACTATTGCGGTATCTAAAATACAAATGCATAATGCACATGTCAATAAAATCTACATAGAATAGTCAGAGAGGAAGAAACCCGACGCAGAAGACGACAAGTGTTAAACTATCTGTGAAGTCTTCAAAAAATAAGATTGAGGAGAATCAGACCTCACTGAGTGAATTAATGTGATAAAATGCATGTTAATTTTCAAAATGCTTATTTAAAATTATTAAAATCATTGAATAAATAAATATTTTAAATTTTTTGTTTTGCTAAAATTATTTTTATAAAAATATATTTTTCAAAATTTATAACTCTCTTAAATATAAAAATAATTCATGTGATAATAATATTTAATAATGAAATAACACCTTTGGTGGGAATTTACGGTAGAACCCTAAACTTCAATTCTACTAACCATTTTGGCTCTCTTAAATTCAAATGATTGTTGTCCCAATAGATTATGCTCGATCGAGTTACAACCATAGTGAAAATGCCTTAGAGGGGGGTGAATAAGGCAATCGAATTCAAATCGATAGTAATTGAAATTTAAACAAAAATAGAAAGAATGTTGGGAAGGAAGAATGAAGAACACAATGATTTAAGGAGTTCGGATTCAACAACAAT
>CATIWM010457063.1:0-11639 GCA_949671775.1 Mallotus repandus
ATTGTTCTCCTCTCGAATTTTTTTAACTGCAACTTCATATTCTGATCGGTTTTGTCATTGCATTGATAGTGCTAAACGCTTGACAATAGGTGCTCCTAATTCACGTAGTTGTTCAACTACAATCTCAGCTTCATTAACTCAAAATGCCCATTCCCATCGTAGGCCTGCATAATATTCTTTCAGATCCGACACTCTCAACTAACGATAACCATCAACATATTCTGGTAATAGCCATATTCTGCCTCTACCACCATATGAAGAACCACCTGCTATCTAAAGAGAAGAAAGTATGTGTATATGTATGTGTGTGATGGTAGTTTCATTACGAAGCTGGAATGATTACATATTTATAGTACTAAACTACAACTCAATAACAGCTCATAGTATTGGAAATTTATGTCTCATATATGTAATGCAAACACGTAAGTCGTGATGTCAAATCAACAAAATTTTTAGATTAAGAAAATGACATGTGATGACTATAAATTATGTTGTCATTACATTAACATGTGATTCAGATGTGTTTCTGTTATTAAATTTGAAATAACTTTTGATGGGATGTCCCTGTTAGATAACATGTGACTGTATTGTTATTGCACTACATGTTTACATATTGAAGATATATATATTTTTTTGTTATAAATACTGACATGAAATTATTGTGCTAATATTTTGGTAGATATGGAGCAAAATGTCTTGCCACATGATTACATTCAGGCTGGGCCATACAAGCTATCATTACTCTATCTACAAAACGAGCATAGATCAGAGGCTATATGGAATGATGAGGTTTGAATTTAGTATACAATATTTTCATAAAAATTTAGAGTCTTAGATTATCAACAAAATAAATTATCATTATTAATTATAAATATTACATTTTCAGTTGGAAGATCTAGTTATAATATGTCGACGGACCACTCTAACAAAGAACATGTATGAAAACATGAGTCTTGAAATGGAGGGATTATTACGAGACGTTGGATTTCTCGGAGTGCATATTATAAATATTACGAGACGTTGGATTATTACGAGACGTTGGATTTCTCTGAAATTGGCAAACTAAATCATCACCTTATTTCGGTCCTGATAGAGAGATAGAGACCAGAGATACATACTTTCCATCTTCCTGATGAAGAGTGCACGATTACGCTCTAGGATATTGCTGTATTGATAGGTTTGCCGATTGATGGTCGTCCAATTACTGTGAGAGTTCATTCTGATTACCTAGGGTTATGCGAATCACTTCTAGGTACTTCACCAGCACCATCGTACATTCATTATTCACTGGTTCGTAGTTCTTGGTTTAGGGACCACTTCACAAAATTGCCTCCACAACCTAACCTGATGACATTGCATAGGCATACACGTGCCTATATTTTACAACTTTGTTTGTTGGTTGTGTTCCCTACTGCAGCCATGGGCAAAGTTAGCTTACAATTCCTTCAATTTTTGGAAAATATTGACATAATCGGTTATTATAGTTGGGGATTTGCATGTTTGGCTTAGTTGTATAGTCATTTGTATCGTGCATCGAGGCTACCAGTAGTGGCACAAATGGGCGAACCAGTCTGGATCCTTGAACTATAGGCTTGGGAGCGATTTCCTTTTCTCGGACTTATACTACATGACTGGTCTATACCTTCAGATGCACCTTTGGGACAGAGGTAAATTATTTAAATTTTTTAGTGCATGTATGATATTATGTTACTAATTCCTTAATACAATTATATTCGATGGAGCAGAAGACGTGCGATTACATCGATTCTCACACATGTCATTATAGACATTCGGCTCAAACTAGATAATGTACGTCAGGATGAGGTTTGGTATTTCACTACATTAATAGTAATTTTGTTACTCATTATTATTATTATTATTATTATTATTATTATTATTATTTATTGTTTTGTCATTTATTATTATTATTATTATTGTTATTTATTACATAATGATTAATTGCTAAACTAATAAGGAGTTATTAGTACAACTATGACATCATGTCAAAAAAAATTCTCAAAATAAATAGTTACTTTTTATAATTCATTATGTAATTTATGCTTTTTCTTTGTAAACAAAATGTAATTGTTTATACAAATTATCTGGGAGCCATACACCGAGGATATTATACAACAGCTACCTGCTTATTGCTTACAAGGGCGAGACATATGGCGGCCATTAGTACCCCTCATATGCATCCACATTATCGAATGGCACTATCCTAATAGGGTTCTATGACAATTTGGATATGTACAACCCATACCTCGAGAGCCTTTCTGACTTGATGCGTTGCATCACAATAACTTGCGGAATCATGACACAGATTGGGCAGAAAACATGCCCACTGGATCTCACTTTGGGGGCATTGAGCTCATACTGTTGTGGTTGGGCAACTGTCACATGGATCCATAAATTACCATTCCCAGTATTTGGATTGGTTCCGTTCAGTGACACGTCGATGGATCTCACCGACTACTACTCGCTTGGTAGTGGCTGTAAGACTTTATATTTCATTTCTCATTTTTATTATTTTATATAGGCATTTATTTAATTTTTCATAATTTTTTTCAATGTGTAGGTTGATTCTGTTGAGCATATCATATTGACTAATGATTTATCTCAAGCTAATCAAATCGCCAATAGTACCCAATTTGCAATTAATGATTACAGGCGAAGAATCACTGATGATATGCCACGGCCCAACCCTGCACCAGAACCTGCCCCACTTCCAGAACATTTGATCACTGTTGGGCCTGTTGATTTGGAGACAGTGCGGCGTTATCAACATCGTGCATGCCGTCGAGCCATCGCTCCACGACCCCCTTATGCAGGTGATGCATGTATTCACGTTCCTCAGGCACGCTCTGTTCATACTGAGTCCACCTTTGCAACTTCCATATAGGCTGTCAACATATCATCTACATAAGTGTTAGCAGCTGCTCCATCAGCCACTTCATTTATTCCTCAGCCTCAGTATGCCTTCACTTATCCATTCGGTCCTATTTTTCATGCTTCGTATCCCACTCCTCCTATTTAAATACCAAAATATTTTACGTGTTAGTTTACATTCTTTTAAGAATTTTTGTTTCTTCATTCTTTATGACTATCCTTTAGAGGATTTACTCTAGCTTGAATTGTTATGATCGTTCATCATGGATACAATCAAATTTGAAATGATATCTATCAAATTCAATGGCAGAAATTTTGCACTTTGGGAGTTCTATTTTTGAATTTTTGTTAAAGGAAAAGGATATGGAATTCTTGATGGCTCTGAAAAAGAAGAAGGTAATGAGAAGGTGAAGAGCAATTGGAAAATAAAGAATGCATAGATTATCACTTGGATACTCAACTCGGTTGAACCTGACATTGCTCTAAGTCTCCAATCTTTCAAAACTGCTGCTACTATATGGGATCATCTTAATGGGATTTATTCTCAGGTGAATCAGTCAAGACAATTTGAACTTGAATATGAAATAGCAAATATCAGCTAAGAGGATAGAGATATTCACAGTTTTTAAGTTGTGATGCTAAAGTTGTGGAGCAAACAAAACATGATCTCTTCTTCAACAATCTTGCCTACTACATATGCTAAAGTAAAGAAAGAATGAGATCGCGGAAGAGTGATACAATTTATCATGAAGCTTTGACCTAAATTTGAGACAGGAAGGGGTACTTTGATCAATCGCGGGGATCTAAATATGAAATCTGTTTTGGGTGAACTTATTTACGACGAAACATGCCTGAAAACTCAAGCTCAACTGGACATAAAAAATAATACTATTGATTCTATATTTCTTGCTTTATGTGGTAGATATCAATCAAAATAAAGGAATGGAAACAAAGAAGATATTCAGTGTAACTATTACAACAAACTCGAGCATGTGCAATCTCATTGTTGGAAGCAAAATATATGTAACTATTGTAAGAAACATGGCCATGTTATTTTGGAGTGCAGAATTTTAAAGAATAAGCAAAGTCAACCACCCTTTGTTACTATAAGTTATGATCAAATGGCAACAAATACAATAATAAAAAATACAAATGCGCTGTCTCTCACACCATAAACAGTACAAAAGATGATTCAAGACTCCATAAAGTCAACACTTTTAGGTGTTATTTCT
The DNA here is from genome assembly GCA_949671775.1 of Mallotus repandus. Lineage (NCBI taxonomy): Eukaryota > Viridiplantae > Streptophyta > Magnoliopsida > Malpighiales > Euphorbiaceae > Mallotus > Mallotus repandus. The sequence goes on from CATIWM010457063.1 coordinate 4,122, forward strand.
TCAATTTTTTCTATTGTTGGGATATCAAGTACAAGAAATAAATCAAATCCTTGGTTTCTCGATTCAGCCGCCTTTAATCATATCACTAATAAAAAACATGTGTTTTTTAATCTAAAACCTTGTTCCTTAAATCAATTTTTCACTACCGCAAATGGTAGAAAATTACCAATTCAAGGAATTGGAACTACTTGCTTTACAAATAATTCTCCAAAATCAATTTTTCTTCCTAATACCTTTTATGTTCCTTGATTGATAGCCAATTTGATTTCTGTTGGACAACTGACCAATCATAATTGTTTAGTCAATTTTTCACCCAGTGGTTGTGATGTGCAGGACCTTCAAACAAGGCGAGTGATCATGAAGGGGCATAAATATGGGCATTTGTTTCACCTTGATCTTGATCCGAAAAAGAATTCTCCATTTTATCTTACCGTCACCTCATCTGCTTCACTTAAGAAAAACACTTAGGATCTATGGCATTGTCGTTTAGGTCACCCACATACAAGTAGGTTAGAATATATGTTCACATGTCAGATTCTCCTGGATATATTGAATGAAAAGAATAATGTTTTTAGGCATTGTTAAACTTGTGTTCTTAGCAAATTTGCTAAATTACCTTTTATTTCTAATACTACTAAAGTTGATGCACCTTTTAATCTTATTCATTGTGATTTATGGGGACCTTCATTTATTTCATCTAAACTCGGTTATAAATATTTTGTTCTATTTATTGATCATTTTACACGTTATACTTGGGTGTATTTGTTGCTTGCTAAATATGAATTAGCCAATATTGCCAAAACATTTGTCACTATGTTAGAAACACAATTTGGGAAGACAATAAAAATTTTTGGTTTGATCTTAGTGGAGAGTTTTGTGCATCCAAACTTGTTTAATTCTTCACTGAAAATGGTATTTTAGCTCAACAATCTTGCCTTGGGACTCTCAAACGAAATGGGGTGGTGAAGCATAAAAATCCTCATGTTGTGGAAATTGGTAGGACTCTTTTCTGGAGTCTTGTGTTCCATCTCAATTTTGGGTAGAGGCTATACATACTGTTGTTCATCTTATAAATAGGCATACTACTCCTATACTTGGTAATTAATCTCCATTCTTTTCTCTTTTTCATAAATCACCAAATTACATGCATCTTCGTGTTTTTGGTTGTGTTTGTTTTGTTTTGCTTCCACCCCATAAACGACATAAATTATCTACTAAGGTTGCTAAATGTGTTTTTATTAGGTATAGTGATAAACAAAAAGGTTAAATTTGTTATGATCCTTAACTTCATCGCCTACGGGTATCTCGTAATGTCATTTTTTTAGAACTTGTAATTTTATGCCTCACCTTCAAGTGTGTTGCTTCCAAATTCTACCATTGCCATGTTGTACAATTTTTTGGATCCTTCATTTTTTAGTTCATTTAGTGTTGTTTCAGACATGCCTGTTGTGCCTCTTCCTTATCCCGAGCTTGAAGGTCCTTACACTACTGTCCCAAGTATTGCACTACCATCAACTTTGCCTCCTTTAAAGTGATCCACTCGTGCCAATTTTGGTAAACCATCTGATCGTTTAACTCTTTTTACTAACCTTAATTCTGTTCAGATTCCTTCTACTTATAAATAGGCAATGGAGCAAGAATGTTTGAAAAAGGCTATGGATGAGGAACTTGAGGCATTGACAGAGAATCATACCTGGGGTTTAGCCCCATAATTATCTAATACTTCTGTCATAGGGAGCAAATGGGTTTATACTATTAAAGTTAAGCCTGATGGTACTTTAGATCGCTATAAAGCCCAGTTGGTAGCTCAAGGCTACAAGCAGGAATATGGGATTGATTACGAAGAAACATTTGCTCAAATTGCAAAAATGACGACAGTCAGAACTCTTCTTGCAATTGCATCTTGTCAACATTGGCCTTTGTATCAATTGGATGTCAAAAATGGTTTTCTTCATGGTCATTTGAAGGAAACTATTTATATGGAGTGTCCTTTGGTTATTCTCTTGGTGATTCTAATGTGGTGTGCAAACTTAACCGATTTCTTTATGGTCTCAAATAGGCGCCTCGAGCATGGTTTGAAAAGTTTCACTCTACTATCTATTTAGTTGGTTTTCAGCGAAGTACTAATGATCCATCTCTATTCACTCATCGCTCTTCTCATGGCATTGTTGTTTTGCTTCTTTATGTGGATGATGTGGTTATCACAGGTAGTGATAAACAAGGAATTATTATATTTAAGAAGTTTCTTTATGATTCCTTTAATATGAAGGATCTTGGGACTCTCCCTTATTTTTTGGGTTTGGAAGTGTCATCCTCCTCTAATAGCCTCTTTCTTACACAACGTAAGTACATTGAGGATCTCCTCAAGTTAGCCAACTTGGCTGATAATAAAATTTGTTCAACTTCAATGGAATAAAATTTGAAATTAAAACATGATGAGGGCGCACTTCTCTCTGATCCTACTTTGTACCGGCGCTTGGTGAGTAGCCTTATTTATTTCACCATCATACGTCCTGATATCTCTTTTATTGTTCAGGTTGTTAGTCAATTTATTTCTCAACCTCGACATCCTTATCTTTCAGCACTTTATCGAATCATTCGCTACCTTAAGGATACTTATGACCGTGGTCTTTTCTTTCCTTCCAACACACCTCTTACTCTTAAAGCATATTCTGATGCTGACTATGCAGGGTGTGTTGACACTTGCCGTTCCACAATAGGTTGGTGTGTTTTTTTAGGTGCTTCACCTATTTCATGGAAGTGTAAGAAGTAAGAAAGGGTATCCAAATCTTTTACTGAGGCTGAGTATCGGTCTATGTCTTCTGTGAGTTTTAAACTTGTATGGCTTTGGTGATTTCTCATTGACGTTGGTGTTACTGGTGCTCATACATCTATTCCTCTATTTGGTGAGAATACTAGCACTATTAGCATTGCCACCAATCTTGTTCATCATGAGTAGACCAAACACATTGAAGTTGTTGCCATTGCATTCGTGAATTAGTTAAAGATACAGTTCTATGCCTTGTTCATGTCTCATCCTATGATTAAATTATAAACTTGTTCACTAAACCTGTGTCCTTTGCTTGCCATGAGTATCTTATGAGCAAATTGATGCTTTTTGACAACTATAATCAATTTGAAGGGGGATGTCAAATAGAGAAGATCTTGCCGACAATTAAGGAAGAAAATCTCTCCTAATATTTTGGGATTCATATTGTATGACTTATTTGTATTCCTTGATTAGCTAGGTTTTTCATAAATAGACTTAAGTATTGTTGTATAAAAAGGTGTTGTAACCTTTGTGCGAAAGATAGAAAAAATATATAGCTTTCTTTCTCTATTCCATAGCTTATCAAACTTAATAAGCGGAATATTTTCGGAGCTACAAATTCCTACAGAGTTTGCAGAGAGGCTAAGCTCATATGTAGTAGTAGTGTACAATCAAAGTAGTTTCAACAAATAATTGAATTAGTGGGTGCAACTATTTACACTCCCTTTGTAGCTTCTAACACTCCTCTATACCCCACAACATATTTATTTACCTTATTTTACGCTGATTCATTTACTCATTTAATTAAATGCCACTTTTGCCCTCATATTAAAAGACAAAGCATTTAAGTAATTTTTTTTAAAGAAGAGAGCTTCTAATAATAAAATGAAGCATGCATTTAATTAATTAAATATTAATATACATATTTAGAAAATCAGATGAGATAAATTATTAATGTTACATTGGTAAAAAAATTATTAATGGTGCACGACATTATTTTCAAACGATGGTGCTCTACATTTAATTGAAAAATTATATTTAATATTTAATTATATTGAATTTATATATTTATATTATATTATTTATGTATATTTATATTATATATGTTATATTATTTATATAATAATTATATATATATTATAATATTATAATTATATTATGTATATTTATTATTTATATTATATTATATTAAAATAATATAAAAAATTTATATTATATTATGGAAAACTACCATGCATAAGTAGTTCTACAGTAAAGAGGGCACTGTGATGATAACTCAACTGAACTTAAGGGTGCGCAACCCTTCCAACCAAACTGAACCGATTCAATTCAGTTCAGTTTGGTTGGTTAAAATTTTTTATTTTTTTGAACCAAATTTTTAGTTCAGTTAGATTTTTACAGTGAGAAAAGAATAGCCAAATTAACCGGAATTTAACTTTTTTTATTTTTTTATTTTTAAATATTATAATAATATAATAAAAAAATTAAAAATTATTTATATTTATAAAATTTAGTTTGTTTGTTAGTTTGATTTTCATTTTAAAAAAATTCAGCTTTTTTGATCGGTTAATTTGGTTCAGTAAAAAAAATGGCCAAAAATTGACCGAATGCACAACCCTAGCTGATATAGTGCCCTCTCCATGCATTTCCACTATCAGTCCCACTGTAGGCTTGATTTGGAACTAGCACACTACCATGATTGCCATCTAAACTCATTTGCTGCTAAGGGTGTGCTTCGGTTGGGTCAGGGCAGGTCAGACCCCAAGACCCATGAACCGATCAGTTAATTTGAACCAAATAATGTAAAGAAACTGAAGGGTCAAAATCCAAAAATAATCGGATATATTTGGCTTGGGAATTCAGTTGGACCAGTTGGGTTGGGCCTATATTTTTTGGGCTGTAAAATTGTTAGGATCCAAACATTAACAAAAAAAAAATACTACTTATAGTATTGAGCTTTGGTCTTTTGGGCTTAGCAATATAAAAATCCTACCTAAAAAATAATTGGGTTCCACTACCCATTCTAATAAGATATATAAGTAGGCTCCCATTAGAGGTTTGTGTTGCTTTAGTTAAATTTACACATTTACAATTACAAAAGACGCAAACTGTGATTATACAAAAAAAAAAATACAAGTGAGAATTCATCTATCAGAAGGAAGAGCTATAAAAAAAAGGCTTCCAATCGATCCATTTGCTTCCACCACTTGTGCGAAGATGTATTGTGTACAAAAATATTACTGATTATCCAAAAAAACTAAGCAACAACAAAAATTAAGGTCAGCAACCCTATATCACTATCCTGCAAAAGCATAATGCAAGATTAGTAATAAAGAATGCAAGGGGGAGACAATAAGAATAAAAGAGAAAATAATTTAGAACTTGAGGCTCAATTTTGAATTGTAAGTCATAACAGAATACCAAATGCAAAGCCTTTATGGTAGTAGGTTGAAAAATTTGTCAACATTAATAGCTACCGAAGAAAGATTAGCAAATAGCATTCTTTTTCACTGAAATATAAAGAGGTGGAAGCACAACATTATAGCCTCAAATTCAAAATATAAATGTACAAGTCAAAAGCTCAAATGAATAAAACTAAGCAGTGAACGTTACAAGTAGTAAAACTGTAAGTAAGAGGCTCATAATAACAAAAATTAGTCTCAATTAACCAAAAGATTGAAGATAAAAAAAATGAAATCGTAATAGGAGGCTCATAATTAAGATTTTCAATTCATATAAAAGAACGTGCCTCTTTTCAGGTAATAAAAAATATATCACCAGTGAAAATAATGCAAGCATTATGTTGTAGAATCAGACATACATTGGTGGAAGCTTCCTCATTGCCTCACAAATTTGCCAAGTGACCTTATGAGACTGCAACTATAACTTGGTGAACAAGTTGGTCACAACACTCATATTCATAAGCTCAAAACACAACACAACAACATATAATGAAGCACATCTGCATGTAAGAGCAAGCAATTATAGTAAGGTAAAGAGTAAGGGTTAGAAAATGTGCTGAAGTTGTTAGCAAAATAAGCTAACAAACTATGAAGCAGATGCATTGGCTGATGTCATTGAAGGCCACTGCCCAATTGTGGTAAGTCTAGCAACAAAACAGTGAAACAACAATTAGAAAATACTAATAAAAAGTTGAAAAATGAAATGGAAAACTAAGATAAATATAACAGACAGCTACTGACCCTTTTCAAGGTTATCAACATCATCAATGGATTCTTCAACTGTAATGGGCTTATTAGATTGCCTAAGCCAATATTATGTGCAAATTAGGGCTTCCATAAGCTTTGGAGTCAAAGAGCTCCTGAAGCTATCAAGCACTCTACCCCCTGTGCTGAATGTTGATTCGAAAGCCACATTTGAAATGGGGACTGCTAATACATCTTTTGCCATCCGAGAAAGAATAGGAAATCTTTCACTGTTAAGCTTCTACCATCGCAAAACATCAATTCCATCCTCCTCTACTATTGCTTCATTAAGATAGATGTCTAGTTTAGATTGCTTGCTACCACCAAGGCCAGTCTCAATTTTATGTTGTTTGTATTTAGCTTTCAATACAGATAGTGGCTTCCAAGAAGTAGATAGCATAGGAGGAGTGGAAGTAAAAGACTGAGAACTTTCAAAAATAGTAGATTGTGAAGAATAAGACAGAGCAACAAAACTAAATTCAACCATAGGGCAATCGAATGCCTTATAGTCCTCAAAGAATTCAATAAGAGATGACTTAGTTAAAGAATAAAATCTGCTTCCATCTTCCCCATACATTTGGGACAATGAGAATTCCAAATTCTGAACCTTATTAGTAGGATCCAATATATAAGCAAAGAAGATAATGAAATTCATTTTTTCTGGATCCCTAAAATATTTATCAAATTTAGCTTTCATATTTAAGCCCATTGCATTGAGACTGGCATCAGTAGATTCCATCCAATCATTCAAAACACAGAAAAGATCAGATATTTCACTGAACAAGGTATTTGAAGTGACATACAAGGAACTAGATATCCTTAATGTCATGTCATAGAACTGCTGTAAATATATAACCATGTTATGCACATAATGCCAATAAAAAATGTCAGGAACATCCTCACTTAAATCTGTCCTAAAAGTATATTCAGTCTCTCATATCTTTCAAACACCTTTTCGTATAAAGTAGTTGTTTTAAGCATTACATAATAAAATTCCATCTTGTGGGCACATCAAGAGATAAAGATTGTTTGTGCTCCACCCTAACCAATTCACTCAACTATTTAAACTTTCTAAGCCTAGCAGGTGACTTCCTTATAGACCTTACTACCTTTCTAACTTTTTTAACAACAATATTAACATCTTTCAAACTATCTTGAACTATGAGGTTTAGAATATGTGTGTAAGCACCAAATTTCAGGATTATTCGAGTTCGGATGCGACAGAGGACCCAATGATGAAAATTGACTGTGAAATTGGATTTATTGGACCTAATTTATCAGTTTTAAACTAAATTTTAAATTCTTTGTTTAGGTCCTACTTTTAAATTTTATTTATTTATTTATTTTAAATATATATTTTCTTAAAAAAAATTAAAAATAAAAAAAGAAGAAAATTCAAAAAAAAAAAAGAAACATGGGCCGAATGGCCCATTCAATTTCAAAATTGAAATTGAAAGAAAGATGGCCATAAGTTGGCCATCACTTGTTTTCTTTCTATTTCCGATTGAAAATAGCTTATTTCTAGTTAGAAATAGCCTATTT
>CATIWM010457154.1:0-13977 GCA_949671775.1 Mallotus repandus
CTATTCCATAGGGAGTTCATTTTATACACAGATCATGATTCGTTGAGGCACCTCCACAAGCAAGATAAGGTGTCACCTCGCCATGCAAGATGGGTGGCCTATTTGGAGAGATTTACTTATGTGGTGAAACATAAGTCTGGGGTTGCAAATCCAGTGGCTGATGCTTTGAGTCGCAGGCATTGTTTGTTAACAAACATGAGGGTCGAAGTGCCTGGTTTTGATACTTTTTGTGACTTACTTGATACTGACCCTTACTTTTCTGTGGTATTGCAAGAGGTGCAAGCTGGCAAGAAGACAGATTTCTTGTTGCATAAGGGTTTCCTGTTTAAAAGGAATCAGCTGTGCATCCCGAATTGTAGCCTTCGCTTACAGATAATTCAGGAGTTGCATGGAGAAGGGCATGTTGGCAGGGATAGGACCTTGCAATTGATTCAGAATTCTTACTTTTGGCCTACTATTCGCAAGGATGTTAAGAGGTATGTGAGGAGTTGCAAAATCTGCCAAGTTTCCAAGGGGACAGCTACTAATGCAGGGTTGTACATGCCATTACCAGTTCCTACCCAACCTTGGGTCGACATCAGCATGGATTTCGTTTTGGGATTGCCACGTACACAATGAGGTAATGACTCCATCTTTGTTGTTGTTGATCGCTTTTCTAAGATGGTGCACTTTATTCCTTGCAAGAAAACCATAGATGCGGTCAATGTAGCCCAATTGTTCTTTCGTGACGTGTATCGCCTACATGGATTGCCAGCATCCATAATTTCTGATAGGGATACTAGGTTCCTTAGCCACTTTTGGCGTAGCTAGTGGAAGATGGTGAACACCAAACTAAACTTTAGTAGTGCCTATCACCCTCAAACTGATGGCCAGATAGAAGTTGTAAACAGGTCTTTGGGCAATCTGCTACGGTGTTTAGTGGGAGATCATGTGAAGAGCTGGGACCAAAAGCTTTGCCAAGCTGAATTTGCACATAACCAGGCTATTAACAGGAGCACTGGATTCAGTCTTTTTTAGGTTGTGTATTCTGTCCAACCTAGAGGTCCTCTTGACTTGATGGTGCTGCCTAGCAAAACGAGGGTCCATGGCAAGGCTAGTGATTTTGTGATAGGTTTACAGGACGTGCACAGGGCAGTTTTTGACAACCTGTCTGCTTCCAACTCCAAATACAACAGAGTGCAGACCGAAGACGTAGGCATCTGGAGTTCGACGTTGGTGATTTTGTGTGGGCCGTCTTGACCAAGGATCATTTCCCTACTAGTGAGTATAATAAGCTTTCTGCCAAGAAGATTAGTCCAGTGGAGGTGATTGAAAAGATAAATCCTAATGCGTATCGCTTGAAGCTCCCAAGTCATGTTCGTACTACAGATGTGTTTAATATGAAGCATCTCATTCCTTTCACTAGTGATTCTTCGGATGATGATGCTATGCCAAATTCGTGGTCGAATTTTCTGTCACTAAGGGAGAATGATGTGGTCCAGGATCAAGCTTTGGAGTTCTTGGAGAAATTGGACAAAGTTTGGTAGTGGCAGTTTCATAAATAAAGCGAAGTTCCGAGTGTCGGGTTTTAGCATTTTCGGTGGCTATTTTGGGTAAAAATAGGCCACTGTTTCAACGTCACTAGCTTTGCTTGTAATGCCCTATAGATTTAGGCCAAATTCGCACATTTGGGCCTTCTAATTGTTGTTTCTCTATTTTAGTAATTTTACCTATTTTTATTAGGAGTTTATTTAGGGTTTACTTTTGGTATATAAGCTTATTTATGCTTTGTTTTTGGACGGCTTTTGATTTCTAATAAAATTATAGACTTTCTTTTTCCCAAATTCCCTAGAATTCGATAGAATCAATAGGGGTTTGAAAGTTGCGAATCGGTATTCTTTAGAATCAACGATTTTTGCAATTATCTACCTTCCGCTACATCAAGTAGGCAACCTTAAATCTCAAGCTTAGGTATAAGCACACAAACTCCATTAATGAGGCTAAAATAGACAGGAAGAAGAATTTATGAATATTCAATAGATTAGAGATAAAGATCAAGATTAAGAATATCCAATTGATTAAAGCTATATGTTCCTAAATACTCTGGGATTCTTAGAGAGAATTCTATGAATAGAGAATTGTTCACCATAAACTAAAATTTACAATAAAAAGTAATTAAAATGATAAATATATGCAATGTCCTCAAAAAATTAATAGTAGAAATACTATAAAAGGTGTTATTGAGTGTTATTTTACATATATTCTAAACTTGAATTTTAATGAATTTTGAATAAATGGTTAGTAATAATTGGGAAGAATTTCAGCTTAATTAATCATTTGTTTTAAGTTGGACCGTCATTTTAATTTCCTTTTGATTTTGTTTTATTTAGGAGTTTTTAATTAATATTAATAAATATTCCCCTTTTTTGTTGGTAAGTCTAAAAAAGAATTTGAAAATAATTAAGGACTAGTGCGACGTGGGTTACGTCATGGCGTGCTTGTGCCCATGTCCTATTCTAGAAGCTTAAATAATGTAGCATGGCTTAAGACACTATATGATAGAAGCCATGTTCCTATCTGTGCAAATTCAAGAATCACGAGGAGGTCAACATAGGATGGCACATGCCATGATGGAAACCATACCATAAAATGAAGGACGTGACACCAAATGCAGCATGCCATGATAGAAGCCATGTCGAGTACAGAAAACTTCCTTTTTGAGAATCCAAGTGCTAATAGGTTTTCTAAGAGATATAGCTATAAAAGGGATTAAAAAGAGATCTTGGAGGATAATTCCATTCCATTCAATTTCATTTTATTCTCTCCACACTTTCAAAAGCACATACAAGTGACTAACGAACATTAAAGAATGAGTTGTGCAAGAGTCAAGAACAAGAATCAATATTACTTCTTCTTCATCTTTAGCTCTTTTTATCATGTTTGTATTTGTTGCTAAACTCTCCTTAGGGTTTGGATTTGTATAGCTAGTCTATTAGTTTTTTGGATCTTAATTTCCTTTCAATGAATTAATTATTTGTCAATTTTACAAGTTGTGCTTAATTGTCTTCTGTTTGATTTTAGGCCTGATTGAATGCATATTTTTGGGTAGATTAGAGACAATGAAAGTTGCATGATTTATTGGCTAATGGACTTATAAAACCTGGAAACCTCAATCACGAAAGTAGACGAATCCTTCGGGGAGTAATAAATCACTAAAGAACATGAACCCTAGTTAATTGATGTTACCATGAAAATAGGCTATAATTAGCTTTGGTATTCTTAGATGAACTCAAAAGAAACCCTAGGTAATTTGAGTGATTTACCCTTGACTGAATTAATGAATTGAACAGTGAAAAGATCTTGTAATTCGAGTAATAGCTAGTGAAGCAAATATGAGCTCTAGCTTTTAATTACTAAATTTTATTAAGAATCATCTAAGCTTTTAGTTTTCTTTTCTTGTTAATTGATTTAATATTTCATTTCATTTATTTGACTTTTTTAGATTGTGGAAATACAATTAGGGTTGGTACTTGGTATCAATAACCTTATGGGAACGATACTTATATTCACTTTTTACTACTTGTTGCGAACTGTGCACTTACAGAATGTAACTAACAAGTTTTTGTTGCCGTTGACAGGGAGATCGACAATACCAATATTAGCCTATTTTTTATTTCCACTAGACTAAAATTTTTATTTTTGTTTTATTTAATCTTCTTTACTTTTTATTTTTAGGTATTTGACTTTTGTTTATGGAAACAAGATCAAAACGTCTTTAACTAGAGAAAGTAAATCCAAAAATTGAATAAGCTTATAAAAAGAAGAGAGAAAGAGGTAGAAAAATGGGTGAACCAGTAGCAATAGCAAGAGCATTAAAAGAGTATAGGGTTCCAAGCCTCATAGGAAGCCAAAACTATATTGTGAAGTCAACAATCGAAGCTAATACCTTTGAGATCAAACTTGCATACATCTAGATGGTTTCATAATATCAGAAGATCCTAATGCTCATCTAGCTTCTTTCCTTGACATTTACGACACTTCAAGATCAACGGAGTGAGCACAAATGCTATTCACCTCAGGTTATTTCCATTCTCATTGCGGGACAAGGCAAAATTATGGTTAGGATCATTGGCAGCAAATTCCATCACCTCATGGGATACACTTTCTAAGGCTTTTCTCACTAAGTATTATCCACCTGGAAAGACTGCCAAATATCTCCAAGATCTCATTGGATTTAAGTAATAGTCTAGAGAATCTCTCTATGAAGCTTAGGAGAGGTTTAAAGACTTGCAAAGGCACTGCCCTCACTATGTCATTCTAAATTGGCTACTGATGCAAACTTTCCACTAAGGACTGCCTGAGTCCTTACAAATCACTATTGATACTACTGCCCAGGGTTCTTTTATGAGAAAAAGCCCTGATGATGCATATGCTCTCTTGGAGAAAATGGCTTCAAACAACTATTAGTGGCATAGGGAGAGAAGTTAACCTAGGAAGGCAGCTGGAGTGTATTAAATTGACAGTGTAAGCATGGCGAATGCCAAATTCGACTCTCTCAACAAGAAGTTCAAAAAGCTCAATTTTATTGGATTCCCATCTCAAGTACTCTCATGTGAAATGTGTGGAGGAGGACATTCTATTACAGAATGTCAAAAGAATGACACCTTCTCTCAAGGATGCTCCATTGAACAACTTAATGCTTTAAACAATTATCATGGCAGACCTCAAGGGAACCCATATTCCAACATATACAACAATGGATGGAGAAATCACTTGAACTTTTCTTGGTCCAATCAAGGTGGAAACCAAACCTCAGGTTCACAGTTGGGATATAAAGCTCTACCTTCACCAGGATTTCAGCAGAAGAACACAAACTCTAAACCTGAGGTAAAATTTAATCTCGAGATAATAATGGAGAATTTTATACAGTCACAGAACAAGGTGAATCAAAAAACATGATGACGAATTCAGATATATAACCTTAAGATTAGATTAGTTGGCAACTTATAATAAAATGCTAGAGCACCAAATAACATCATATGTAAGCTCTTCAAATTTTTGCCTGATTGGCCATTTTCCTAGCCAACCTGAAAATCCAAGAGAGCATGTGAATGCAATAACTTTACGAAGTGGGAGGTAAATGTCTGAAGTTGAGCATAAGATTAAAGAATCAAAAGCTGAGCTAGATCAACTACCAAAAGAAGAAGAGAAGCCAAGGAGTAATGAGTTGGATCAAGAACCTAAGAAGACTAAGACACTTCATTTACATTTCCCTCAAATGATGGGTAATGTGGCACTTGAAAAGCTATTTCAGAAAATTTTAATGGTGTTCAAGCAATTAGACATCACCATTCCCTTTTTAGAACCGATCACCTAAATGCCAAAATATGCCAAGTTTCTCAAAGACTTTATATCTAACAAGAGGAAGTGGGATGATCATGAAATCATTCCAATGAATGAGGAATGCAATATGGTGATTAGAAATAAGCTTCCCCAAAAGCTTAAAGATCCAGGAGTATAACTATACCTCGTGTTGTTGGTAAATTTTCCATTAGTAGAGCTCTTTGTGATCTTGGAGCTAGTGTCACCATAATGCCTCTATCTTTGTATTATAAAATTGAATATAGTTGAACCCAAACCTACAAATATTTCTTTGCAACTAGCTAACAGGTCCAAAGTTTATCCAGAAGGGATTTTAGGATTTTGGAATACATACTAATCAAGGTTGGAGAATTTTATGTGCCTTGTGCCATTGTGATCTTAGAGATGGAAGAAGATTCTTAAATTCCCATAAACTTAGGATGACATTTCCTAGCTATAGCTAGAGCAATAATTGATGTCAAGAGAAGAAAAATAACGCTTAAAGTTGGGGAAGAGAAGGTTGAGTTCGATGTGTTCAAAATTGCACAGCAATCCCCATCCACGACCTCTTATTTTCGAGTGGATGTAGTTGAGGTTTATGCTAAAGAAGTTCCTTTATAAGTTCCCAAAGAACCACCTAAAACATGCCTCATTCATGATACCAAGAAGGTGATACCAACAAAAAAGGTTAAAAAGAAAAAGGGATCTCTAGAGAAAGTTATTAAAGAATGGTGAATTAAAAGTGCTATGAAAGATATGAATTTTAAGAATTTTTCATCTTCTTCTTGAGGGCCAAATAGGTGAGCTCAAGTGGGGGAGGATTATTCTTCTATCAATCCTCCTTAATGATTAAATAGGAATTTAGTCAAGCGAATGACTTTAAACAAGTGCAATGTCTTCTTAATTTACTTTTGCTTTTCTTTTATTTTTGAGTTATTTTTCTTTCATTTAGTTTAATTTTCTTTTTTTTTTAATTCAGGTGCATCATGCATTAAAAGAAGAGGTGAATAAGCTCAATAATGCTAGCTCAAAAAGGGACACACCATACAACACGGCATGGCCAAAGCTGTGCCAAGGTACGCATTCTTTACATTCAATTTTGCACAATCAAACACAATTTCATGCATGGCATGATGCAAGTCGTGTCCTAATATGTACTTAATTCATCTTAAACTAAGCCATGCATAGTTTATAACATGGGTTGCTATAACACGTGTCTCACTTCCTATGATGACTAATTCGTGTATGACTTTGTACACGACATATATCATGTCGTGTGGTATTTCATCCCCTTTCTTTGTTTTGGGAGAATTGTACATGACATCGAGCACCGCTTGCTTCTTCCCGTGTCAACTGTCATCTTTCTCTCACCCATAAACAGATTGCTTTATAGTTTTGAGCATACCAAGCATCATCCCATGCCAAGCGAAGATCAACGTTGTCCAAACGACATCAGAAATGACACGGGAATCATCATCTCATGTCGATAGATCTAAAATTTTTTTTAAATACTACCTTTTACCTTAGCCACTAACACACTTCCCTTCATATTCATGAGGATGATGCGCCCTTAGATGATCAATTTTCTTTCTTTTTTTTCGTTAGGATATTTCCCTTTATTTTAGATATTTTGGTTATTGCTTTTATGTTGTCATTAGTACTTATGTTTATGTTTATGATTCAAATTTTTATCAGTTTATGTCTATTTTTTTTATATTGGTTGTATTTTTCATTTTCTTTTTGTTAAAGTGTGGGAGTTGATACACATTTGTTCACAAGAAGCTAAATTAAGGGCAGTACTTCCATTCCCTTTTATCTTATGTTCTTTTCTTCTTTGATTCATGTTTATTTTTATTTTTATTGGTTTCTTTATATTATTTCAGTCATTGAGGACAATGCCTTGGATAGTGTGGGGAAGGGTCATATATTTCTCATATTTGTATGGCCCATACATTTAGGTGGTTTAGCCGTGATGTGGTCCCATTTTGCATATTGTTGTCATATTGTATATTATGCATTTTAATTTTCAGTCAATAAAATAAAAAAATAATAAAAATAAAGATAATAAAATAAAAAAAAAATTTCCCTAATTTGTTCACTATTCATTAACTTTCAACTCAATTTCTCCATATTTTTTGCAATGCCTGTCCTTAAAATTGTTTGTTTTGGTTTTTATGCAAAATTGATGCTCAATTGCGATTTGAGGGTGCAAGTACATAAGTGTGCATTTTTTATTTAATTATTGAAATATTGAATGGTTTATTAACTAAGATAGTTGAACATGTTCGATACGTATGAAAGATTTTGTTCTTACAACCTAAGCATGAACTGAAAGATTGAATTTGAGCATGAAATTGGGAGATTAAACAAAATTTTACAAAAAAAAATCTCTTTTCTTAAGAGCAATGCTTAATTCTAAATTTTTACATGCTCTGAAGCTACTCCAATGCTCTAAATAGAGTAAGAGTATCCAAAGGACTCATTTAGTGGTATCCACGCTTAGTAGTACGGGAACAGTGGGGGATTACTAAGAGTGGGAAGTTTTTATTAGAGAGAAAAAGGGATGAGATGGAGCATAAAACACACTTATCAAATTAAAGAAAAGATGTGAAATGGAGTGTAAAATGCATTCACAACCAATTTTTCTTTCCTTCTAAGGTTATGTTTATTGGATTTCAACTAGGTTATGTGCTTGGGTTGTGATTAGTAAATCATTCATATATGGTGTATTTTTGTCTGATTATCTTCTTTTTGCATATCCTAGAAATTGTAACTCTTTGGTTGTGATTGAGCTAGTGTTTAAATTTCTATATCTAATTTTTGCTTGAGGGCAAGCAAAGCTATAGTATGGGGGAATTTGTTGAGTGTAATTTTATATATATTATAGAGTTGAATTTTAATGAATTTTGAATAAATGGTTAGTAATAATTGGGAAAAATTTGGGTTTAATTAAGCATTTGTTTTATGTTGGACCTTCATTAATTTTTTTTATTGATTTTGGTTTATTTAGGAGTTTTTAATTAATATTAATAAATATTCCCCTTTTTGTGGGTAGGTCTAGAAAAGAATTCCAAAATAATCAAGGACTAGTGCGACATGGGTTACATCATGGCCTACTTGTGCCCATGTCCTGTTATGGAAGCTGAAATAATGCAACATGGCTTGAGACAACACATGATAGAAGCCATGTTCCCATCTATGCAAATTGAAGAATCACGAGGAGGTCAGCATGGGATGGCAGACGCGATGATGGATACCGTGACGTAAAATGAAGGACGTGACACTAGATGTAACACACCATGATGGAAGCCATGTCGAGCAAACAAAACTTCTTTTTTGAGAATCCAAGTGCTAGTAGGTTTTCTATGAAATCTAGCTTATAAAAGGGATTAAAAAGAGAGTATGGAGGATTATTCCGTTCCATTCATTTCCAGTCTATTCCGTCCACACTTTTGAAAGCACAGACAAGTGACTAACGAAGATTGAAGAAGGACTTGTGCAAGATTCTAGAGAAACAATCAATATTACTTCTTCTTTATCTTTGGCTCTTTTTATCATGTTTGTGTTTCTTGCCATAATTACGAGTGGCTAAACTCTCCTTAGGGTTTGGATTTGTGTAGCTACTTTATTACTTGTTTGGATTGTGTAGCTAGTCTATTACTTGTTTGGATCTTAATTTACTTTCAATGAATTAATTATCAGTCAATTTTATAAGTTGTGTTTAATTTTCTTATGTTCAATTTTATGACTGATTGAATGTAGGTTTTTGGGCAGATTAGAGATAGCAAAAGTTGCATGATTTATCAGCTCATCGACTTGTAAAACTTGGGAACCTCAATCACGAAAGTAGATGAATCCTTCGAGGAGTAATAAATAACTATGGAACTTAATGACCACTAGTTAAATGATATGACCATGAAAATAGGCTATAATTATCTTTGGTATTCTTTAATGAAATTGAAAGATATTCTAGGTAATTTGAGCGATTTACCTTGGATTGAATTAATGAATTGAATTGTGAAAAGATCGTGTAATTCTAGTAATAGCTAATGAAGCAAATCCGGGCACTAGTTTTTAATTACTGAATTTTATTAAGAATCATCTCAGCCTTAAGTTTTCTTTTCCTGTTAATTTATTTAATATTTCATTTCATTTATTCGACTTTATTAGATTGTGGAAATACAATTAAGGCTGGTACTTGGTATTAATCTCCTCATGGGAACGATACCTATATTCACTCCTTACTACTTGTTGCGAATCATGAACTTGAGGAATATGCCAAACAGTTGCCATTGGAAAAACTTTTGCATTGCACCACTACCTGCAAATTATGGAACTTTCTCATCAGAACTCCTGCTTATTTTGTTTCCATGCATGCAAATTAAGCACGTCATTACCAAACATCCTTTAGCTTTTGTTTTTCCACTATAACCCTAACGCCAATGATTTTTATCATACTTTTCTCTATAAAAACAATTTTGATTTATAATCTCTGCACGGCTTTGGATTTTCCTCTGAATGGTTCAAGAGAAACTTTTCATGTCATTAATTCTACCAAGTTGATATCCTTTTTATAACTAAACTTCAATTTAAATATCATGGGTTACCTGGTAGTATTTTATTGATGTGACAACCGAATTTGAATCACCATACACATCAAATGGCAACTCAACAGTGACTAAAATTAAATCAATTGAATTTTTTTATTCAAAATGAAATAAGTATAAGGTCAAGTGACCATTAATGTATTTAATTCCAAAAAATAATTAATGATTTTTTGATTGTCTAATTATAATTAGTATTGCAATATTATAAGTCAGAGGATCATCTCTTATGACTCATTGTTAACCTATATTTTTGTAATAACTTTATATTTTATACAGCTTGATACATGAATTTTTAATCATTTTTTAACTCAATCAACAAGTACTTCTATATAAAATAAATAAAAGATTACATTTCTTTATAAAATCACATATATATTATTTATGTTCGCATCCATTAAGCATATATTTCATACAAATTAAAGGTGATAGAAATAGAGCTATATATTTTATTGGTCGAAAGTAGTTACACTACATAAAATCATTGAATTTATGACAATAAAAATTATCATTTAAATCTAAATATTATCGTAAATGTTTTCTTTTACAATGAAAAATTGTCACGGGAATGTCACTTAAAACTGTACTGCTAAAAGTCTTCGGGCAATAGTGATAATAAAAAAATCTAATATATATATGGCAATAAATTTGTTATCATAACATTTATATTTTGTGATAGTGAACGACATCGATTACACACACCGGAATATGGCAGAAGTGTGGTGTGAGCACGAAACCGGTTAAGATAAATTTCAAAAAAATTTTCTATTGTGTAACCCTTGCATGAAAGGCAAGAATTCCAAAAACTATAAAAATCACAACATATTTAATTTACACAACTAATTTTGCTTGCATGCTTAATAGACAACATAAATCAAAGATTCACAAAAAGACCAAAACAAGAAGCATGGCAAGAGACCTAAATCTAGAGTTTAGTAACTCTTATAAACTCCAAATGTTGGTAACACTCTCAATAGGCTTTAAGAAATGGTTGATGCAAATCTACAAGCTCCTAGCTCCCCCAGGCGTGAAGCCTCTAGCTCGAAACACACAAGTGGCACTGGAATGACTCCAAGATTTTGAAGAATCTCCACCCGCAAGGTCCTCCTTTTATGGTGACCCGAAAGCTTGCAAAAGCTCCTTTCCTTGCTTGGATGATGTAGGACTTCCTCCCTTGGATGGATGTACCCTTCACTTGCACAACTCTTGCACAAGGGATGGTGACAATGGACTTATAAAGAAATACAACTCTTGTACCTCTCACTCACACACTTAGAAGAAAGAAGAAAAAGAAGAAAGAGAAGTCTCAACTCTTGAGAATTCTCTCCTTCTGTCTTAATGTGTCTCTCAAATGTAAGTGATAATTCAAGTGTGAGGAGAAACTCCACTAACCTAGTGTATATACGTAAGAGACTAATTTGCATGTGTAGAGATTCTCCACTAGCCCAAGCTTGAGTGTAGGATAAGCAATCTCATGCATGTGCTTACTTTTTCAGTTTACCTGTAAAATAAGCTACCTCATGCATGTAGAGAATGACCACTAACTTAAGGTGCATGCTTATGACACATCTCCATGTTATCAACCATGCAATCACATTGCATAAAAAGTAATGCTTCTCTAGCCACCACGTCACATGCTTAGGTGGCACCTCCTTCACTAAGTGGGCTTAGCCTTGGGCTCATTTAACTCTTAAATTGGTCTATCTATACAACATCCACTAATTAGTCATATGGGCTTTATTTAAAACTTAAATAAGGCCCTTCTCACTAATGCAGTAAATTATCCAAGCCTATTCATCATCTATCAAACTACATATATATGGTCCATCTCATGGCCCATATCCAAACTAAAAGGACTTGATTACACACACTAAAATATAGTGGAAGCGTGATGTGAGCACGAAACAGGTTAAGTGAAAGGGAAGAATTCCAAAACTATGAAGATCACAACATATTAATTAACATAAATAATTGCTTGCATGCTTAATAAACAACATAAATAAAAGATTAAAAAAAGAACCAAAACACAAAGCATGGCAAGAGACATAAATATAGAGTTTAGCAACTCTTACAAACTCTAAATGTCGGTAGCATGCTCTATAGGCTTTAGGAAATGGTTGATGCAAATCTACAAGCTCCTAGCTCCCTAAGTGTGAAGCCTCTAGCTCAAAACACACAAGTGGCACCAGAAAGACTCTAAGCTTTGAAGAATTGCTACCCGTAAGCTACTCCTTTCTGGTGACCCAAATGCTTGCTAGAGCTCCTCTCCTTGCTTGGAGGATGTAGGACTTCTTGCCTCCATTGGATGAATGTAGCCTTCACTTGCATAACTCTTTTACAAGGGATGATGACAATGAACTTACAAAAAAATACAAATCTTGTAGCTCTCACTCACACAGTTACAACACTTAGAAGAAAGAAGAAGAAGAAGAAGACTCAACTCTTGTTTTTCTCTTAGTGTTTGAATGTCTCTTAAATGTAAGTGATAATATAAGTGTGTAGAGAAACATCACTAAGTTAGTGTATGTATATAAAAGACTAATTTGCATTTGTAAAGATTCTCCACTAACTTAAGCTTGAGTGTAGGATAAGCAATATGATGCATATGCTTACTTTTTCACTTAAAGTGAAAAATAAGCTACCTCATGCATGTAGAGGATGACCACTAACTTAAGGTGCTTGCTTATGACACATCTCCATGTTCTCAACCATGCAATCACATTGCATGTAAAGAAATGCTTATGTGGCCACCACATCACATGCTTAGGTGGCACCTTATTTAGTAAGTGGGCTTAAGCTTAGGCTCATTTAACTCTTAAATAGGCCCATTTCTACAACATCCACTAAATAGTCTTACGGGCTTTATTTAACACTTAAATAAGGCCCTTCTAACTAATACACTTAATTATTTAAGCCCATCCATTATCCATTAAGCTACATGTATATGGCCCATCTCATGGTCCATATCCAAACTAGTATTAGTGGAAATTACTAATTTGGTCCTTGAACTTAATATAACATATTGAGTTAAATCCAAATTAATATTTAATAGTCCTAACCTTTGAATTCGATTTTAGAATATGCTAAATCCCCGTACAAGTGAAAGTTCAATTAATTAATTAATTAATTAATTAAACACTTTAATTAATAATCAAATTAATTATTATCATTGTCGGTGCTACTTTTATGCATGCGACTTACTAGGTTTAAGTCCATATGGCAATGGAAATAAATAATATTAACTCTTAATATTATTAGAAACTCTTTCTAAGCTAAACGTGAAAATCCCAATTAATCACATTTAGTTTCCATAAGTTATGAGTGACCCCTAACATAGATATCACAACTACCCAATTGGAAATGAATGCTATCCATAGATTCACAAGAACCATAGAACATAATTACTGTGCAGTCAATGTCCCTTCATTACAACATCCTGACATCGGCTAAAGTCATGGTTAGTCAAACTCTAATTGCCTCAATCTTATGACCTCATCTTCAATTTAATTCTCAATAAAAAATGACTTCTACTAGAAACACTTTCTAGCACCGAAACTCTTTTCGGGTAAGTCAAGTTTGACTTGGCTAGCTACTTATTCATCAAGAATAACTTAGATAGCATAGGATGTTATCCCGATTCACTATAGGTAATGAATTCCAACATGGTCGGTCATGTATCCCTACATATAATCGAATAAAGCCACCACACGACATATACCAATACATGGCTAGCTCAGGTATGTAAGTAGTAACAAACTCTAAACTATATATGGATGACTTGCCTCATGTGAAAAGACCATATGCGCCACTATGTCCAAGATAGTGATTGTTTACGAAAGTAAATTTCCATGCAATTACTTATCTTACGTCACAGTTTGATCCACCCATCACAAGAGTATCCACATGTCTATTCTGATATCTCATATCAAGTAGCGTGAGAGTACCTCCCACTATCGTTATCACATACAGATCAAGGAAAATAGACAGAGGTGATAGTCTATGGATTAATATTACCCATTTATTAATCCTATGA
>CATIWM010457192.1:0-10706 GCA_949671775.1 Mallotus repandus
TACTACACTGTTTAAATTAGCTTGTGAACATTGAGTACCAATATCAATGTTCTCTGCACCCTGACCCTCAGCATCAACCCTATTCTCATCTTCTTCTTCTACATTACCCAACTCATCAATGTTTAATCCCACATTATAATCAAAGTCTCCTTTTAAATTAGTACTAGTTTCGCTACAAACATTAACATCATAAGTTTCATCTTTATCCCATCCAATCTCTAAAACTCGAGGGACAAACAAGGGCTCATCAACCTCATAGTCAGTAAAAAAATCAATTTCTACCACCCAAGAGTATCTGTTTATGTAATGTAAGACTCTTCTAACTGTGTAATCATCATGTATTAAAAATAGTCCATCTTTCATTTCTCTTCTAAGTTCATGGACAAATACCTTCTTAATTGTTTTAAACCCATATGTATGTCTATATCTATGTAACATATCACCGGAACACAGATAATCAACATTAAAACCATACAAAACATCAATATCACCATTAGTGTATTCAAGCCTATCATCTATCCACTTTCCAGTACCACCAAAATGAAAGCAGAGATTCATAGTAGTTGACATCACTGACAACATAAGAAAACAGCAGAAAAACACACATTTTAAGCAAATGACAGAAAAAGCCACTTCAAAAACTGAACTTTTAACATGCAAATAAAAGATATCACATAAAGCTTACCTCATCTTTCATGGACCACCATTGCACAAACAAGCTTCGATAGTCACTAATATCCTTCGAGAGCCTCAAAATTTTGATACAAACCTTATGAATAATTAGTAAAACGATGGGTTTTTAGGGTTAAAGTTGAGACAAAATGGGGATTTTTTTATCACAATTGAACATGCAGAGGGGGTGGTTATGCTCATTTATAAAGGTAGCACCAAAAATTCTCTTTTGAGAAATGGCTTTCTAATGTGGCTAGTATGGGGTTAATTATTTTTACATGTCAGCCATGTCACATGCCTTTCTGATGGCACCTTGGTTTTTTAATTGTCCCTCCGTTACAGAGGGGCTTAAATGATCCAAAAATGGAAAACCATAGCTTATTTGAGCCAAAAAGTCGATGGGGGGGCTTATTTAAGGCTCGCTAAAAATGTTAGGGGCAAAAATGAACCTTTTTCCTTACATAGACTATGATGTAATATTCACCTTGGTATGCCAAGGAATGATTATAAGTCACAAGACAAGGAGCATGAAGTGTTCAAGATGGAGGCTCATAGAGATAATGACATTGAAAGCTTTTCTTAGGCCCAAAGTCAAAAGGCCCATTGTGATAAAGCCTATAATTACAAGGCCCATAATTATTCTAAGAGTTAGAATAGGATTAAGAGAGGCCCATGATCACTCCTTAATTGTGCATTCATTTTGCATGTTCTATGTATATATGTGATATATATGTTGTAACATGCTATATGCATATGTGATATGTAAAAATGTCATGCTATGTATATATGTGACATATGCAATGAAAAATGGCTAATGTGTAAAATGAGACCTTAAATTAAAGACCCAAAAATCTTCCAAACAAATTTAAGTCTAGGCTCTCCATTGGAGCAATAACTTGTATGGTTTTAGATTATGTGCATCAGCTATGGACACATAGGGGTGTACATAAGTTCCAAGAGATTTATGGTATTATTGTTAAGCATGCGATGTTAGGGGTGCATAGACACACTACATGCCAAGAATGGCAAATAGGTGATGCTAAGGTATGTAGTGCTCAAGTCTATATATTACACTGATCCAATAGTGTGGACCAAACCAATGCCAAAGGCCAAGAATGATAATGTGTACCTGAGGCCCGTAACATTAGGAGCCGGATTGATGGAATCTCATGTGAGATGTGATGGACAAGAGTTGTCCACTTAATGAGAACTAATATTCCAAGAATGGAAATGTGTACCTTAGGGATATTAGTGACTCATTAAGAACTCCGTCACCCACTAGAAATCCATCCAACAAGAGATTTCCGTTTTCTACTTTGGAAGTGTAGGATTCATCAAATTAGTGGGAGGCCATTATGATTAAAAACCAAATCTAATAGTGAAAATAATAATGTCATAGAACTAATTAATCTTGTTACCTTTGCAAAAAATTGATAAAATGAGATCATCAAACCTGCTATTAGTCATACTCGACCAACATAGGCTCATGGTCCCTAATTTCATTGATTGGCTAAGGAACCTAATAGTTGTTTTAGCTTCTGAAAAGATTCTATATGTATTGAATTAAAGTCCACCTGAAACCCTTCCTAAAAATGTTTTCCAAGAGGAATATGATACTCTAGATAAATGGAATGATGATAATTAGCAAACACGGTGCATAATGTGGGCTTCCATGAATACCAAAATCCATTATCAACATGAGAAGTATACAAATGCAAAAGAAATCCTACTTCACCTTCAAGAGTTATTTGGTGAACATAGTAAGACCACTAGATATGAGATATCAAAGCGGTTATTTAAGATGAAAGAAGGCAAGGATGTGGGAGTCCATGTAAACTCCATGATTAGATCAATGAAGGAGCTAAAGAGTCTAGACTTTACTATGGAATTTCATCTCCAAGTGGATTTGATCCTTCAATACCTTCCTGAATCTTTTGGGCAAACCATTGTAAACTTCTATATGAAAAAAATAGAGTGCACTCTTACGGAGCTTTTAAATATGCTAGTGACGGCCCAAAAGGCTATCCAAGGTAGTAAAGGGAAGGAGGTTGCTCTTATTACATCTTCTAGTAAGACTAAGAAGAAAGGCAATAAGAAAAAGAAAGGCAAGACAAGTGTTGTCAAGCCTACGAGTGGCATAGCCAAGAATAAGGGATAGGCCATTATGAGGGAAGAGCAAGATAAGGGAAAGTGTTTCCATTGTCAAGGTGAAGGACATTAGAAGAGGAATTGTCCTAAATTCTTTGAGTCTCTCAAGATAAAAGGAAAGGGAAATCATAGAGAAGGTGAGACTTTCTATAATTTACATGTTTCTAAATGTTCTAAGAGCTCATCTGATGCATAGTTATTGGATACCGGTGCTAGTTCTCACATTTGTTTATCCTTGCAGGATTTAGCAAATGAGAGGAGGTTGAGGCCCAATGAAGTAACCTTCAAGCTTGGAAATGGAGCAAGTGTTGCGGCCAAGGCTATAGGATCTACTTCTATTAATCTCTATGATCATATTTTGTTGTTGGATGATATATTATATGTACCTAATGCCTATAAAAACATTATTTCTATTTCCAGTTTGACTAGAAAAGGTTATGAGTTCCTTTTCAAAAGAGACATTTGTAATATTTACTTTGGAAGTGAAATAATAGGCATGAGTTATTTAATACATAGTTTATATTATGTTGATAATATGTCCAATAACAATGAGCCTCAAATCAATGTGAGTAAAGCAAATGCAATGTTAATTGAAAATGGTAACTCCAAATATCTATGGCACTTGAGATTTGTCACATTGTAGAAGATAGGATCATAAAGTTAAAAAGGATGGGAATCTTGAGCAATCTTGAATCTGCATCCAATCCAACTTATGAGGCTTGTCTTCAAGGCAAGATGACTATATCACCATTTGTTGGACAAATGGCAAGAGCCAAAGATGTTTTGGAAATCATACATAGTAATGTACATGGACCATTTAGTGAAATGGCTAGAGGTGGTTTTTACTACTTTATAACCTTTATAGATGATCTATTAAGGTTTGGGCACTTATTTCTTATGAAGAACAAAAGTGAATCATTTGAAAAGTTCAAGGAATTCAAAGCCCAAGTAGAGAACCAAATTGAGAAAAGTATTAAACCTCTGAGATCAAATCGAGGAGGTGAGTACTTAAGTATCAAGTTCCTTAAGGAACATGGCATTGTATCTTAACTCACATTGCCTGGAACACCTCAATTAAATGGTGTGTTAGAAAAGTGAAATAGTACTTTATTATATATGGTACGTTCTATGATGAGTTACATCGATATTCTTATTTCACTTTGGGGTAATGCACTCTAAATGGTCTATTACATCCTTAATCGAGTTCCATCCAAATCCGTTTATACTACACCATATGAGATATGGCATGGTAGAATACCAAGTCTTAAACATGTTAAGATTTAGGGATGTCTGGCTTTTATTAAAAGGCTAAAATCGGACAAATTGGATGTGAAATCAATTAAAGGAAGGTTTATTGGATATCCTAAAGAAAGTTTAGGGTATTGCTTTTATCTTCCTGCTGAACAAGTTGTTGTAAGCATAGATGCTATTTTCATTGAGAAAGAGTTTCTAAAGGAAGGTGGTAAAGGAAGGAAGATAAAGTTAGATGAGGAATCTTCTAAGGAAGCACAACAAATTGATAAAATGGATATTGATCAACCTTAAGAGCCTATTCCAATTAAAAAATGTCATCTCATTGACTCTTAGAAAGTTTAGTGGGGTATCTCATCCTCCCGAGAGATACAATTTTTTTCATAATATGCAAGAGTTGCATGCTCATGAAGAAAGCATTCATGTTGATGATCCTACTACATATGAAGAAGCTTTTATGTGATAAAGATTCTTCAAGATGGATTGAGGCTATGAGAGCCGAAATGGATTCCATGTATGCAAACCAAGTTTGGACACTTGTTGATCCTCCTAAAGGTATTGTACTTATTAGGTACAAATGGATCTTCAAGAGAAAGATTGGTGCATATAGAAAGGTAGAGACCTATAAAGCTAGGCTTGTAGCGAAAGGGTTTCACCAAAGGCAAGGGGTTGACTATGAGGAGATCGTCTTGCCACTAGCCATGCTTAAGTCCATTTTGACTCTTCTAGCTATAGCCACACATTATGATTATGAGGTTTGGCAAATAGATGTCAAGACCACCTTCCTTAATGGTTATATTCAGGGAGAGATTTTCATGGAGCAACCCAAGGGTTATGAATCTAAGGATAGCTTAAAAGTGTGTGAGCTATCTATGGTTTAAAACAAGCTTCAAGAAGTTAGAATCATCATTTTGATGAGGTTGTTCGTTCTTATGGTTTCTTTCATACATCAAGTTTTGACTGTCCCCAAAAAGGTCTAGTGATGAAAACATTCCTCCGAATATGACAAGTGTCTATTCATTCGTACCGCCTCTAAAGAGTGCTGAGAATCTGAAAAGCCTAAATCAAATAAAATTGGCTATCGAATCATTAAGTCATATCCCAATTTTATGAATTATGAATTATCAGAATGATTAGTAGCTCATTTCGAGTAATTGTCGCTCAAAACATGCAACTCGTCAGACCGGTGTTCATCTCGTAGGACTGGAGTTCAACTTTGTGAAAATTAGAAGTCAATTTTGATGAAACAGACATCGAAAACATGTCTATAAGCCCTTAAAACTTTTGGAAGTGACCCTGGAATAATGTGCGTAACCCCGAGAAGTAGCACGTGAGCGAATTTATAGCACATGATCACTCTCGAACACATTTTGCTCACACGTGAAAATAGAAGCCGATTTTGACAAAACGAACCTCAGAAACACATCTGGAAGGCCTAAAAACCTTGAAAAACACCCCTAAAAGTGCACGATCAAAGAGCAAAAAGGCCATGTGATGTGTGCAAGAGCGCATGATCAGGCGCCCAAATCTGTGATCAGGCGCAAATGCGCTTGATCACGCGCCCTAGTCCATGATCATGTGCATGATCATGCACCCCAGGCTCATGATCACGTGCACCTAAGGTGTGATCACAAGCATTTTCCCTATTTGTCACACATTTCTAGGCCTTTTTGCCTATCATAGGGGTCTCTACCTCCCATTTTTACAAGGCCAGATCCTAGGAACACCAGCAAGAAACGAGGAGAAAAAAAAGGCAAGAGCCAAACAAAAAAGGCATACACGCACTGAAACATTGTGTAATTAAAGGCTTAAGAGCCCCAATCCACACACTTTTAGTCCACCTTCTACATTTTTCGTAGGATTTTTAGATTGCTTTTAAACTAAACCCACCCTCATCTTTGTCAAAGCATGCTTCAAAGGTATACAAATTTACATTCTATATGTCATTTACAACCTCTTGAGGAGGAAAGCTTGAAAATCCTGGGAAGCTAAAGCTTCGAAAACTCTAAACAAGCTTAGTTGAATCTGAGGGCCAAATAATCATTTTTGCACATTTATTTTACTATCTTGCATTTTACTTTATCACTAAGGACCAAATAATCATTTTTGCATGTTTATTTTACTATCTTGAATTTTACTTTATCGTCGCCAGTGGTTGAGAAATTGTTGTGATTGTGTGATAAGACTGACAATTTGTATGCTGATTGAATAATCTCTGCCTTGTTTTGCTCATAATAAATCATCATTCTTCATCAATATGCATTCAGTAAATATGAAAGCTCCTTATCTAAGCTAGAGCTTCGATATTGCGGTCTTATGATGCAATCATCATTATTTACTATTTATCTTATCATTTAGAAATGCTTTATAATAATTCTTGCTAGAGCATAAACTACGTGGATCTATTTAATCATTCATGATGCATCAATCATCTTTATTGTGCTGATATATTGTCCAACTGGATGAATAGATGGAATTGCACATAGTTGTGTTAACCTCTATTTTACAGGTGTATTCTAGATTAGGGTTAGATTTACATTTCTGCACTTTTCCTCTTTCATATGTATTTATTAAGAAAGCTTTGTAAATAATTATCAACATGCTTGTGTGAATGCATTTATATCAACTGTCATTACTGAAACTAGGGTGCTACAGTAGCCATATATTGAGTATTAAAATGAGAAATAGTCAAAAAGTAGATGAGATCTCCCGAGCTCAGAATCTCTGCTGGGGACGATACTCGTTGAGTGATCTGATGCCATCTCTTTTATCTTTTCCTGGTTTTCTAAAAACCAGGTGGTGACTCCAAACACAAAAGCGTCTCGCATCCCCCCGATAACAAACATTTGTCCCTGTCCCGTAAACGGAACAAATGTCCCATAGAATCACTCCATTGAAACCAAAAATAGAAAAGGTCACTCACAGAGGCGACTCCACTGGGGACTTTGGTTAGAGAGATCAATTCAAAAATGGCTATTTCTAATTACATGATACTCAATCATATGGAGCCCTTCACCATTACATTTGAACTACACAATCACACGTGCACCCTTAGTCCCTATCAGCCAATAATGATGGAAAGTGATCCATTATGATTCCACATGAGTTATAGGGTGACCGATTCAGATTTTTCACCTTTAGCCTTTACTCATGGTTTCGCTGGACTCATTTGACCAGAGTGTGTGACCTAAGTCCTTAAGGGGGGTGACCTGAGTTATCAAAAGAATGCTAGATTCATTAACCGGAGTCCGTAACCCTAGTCATGGGGGGGGGGGGGGGGGCATTCTCACTAAAGGAGCCCTTAGTCTTTTACCCTTGACTCAGCCCATCTAAATAAACCAATAAAAATCTCCACTAGGTTCCCACTAACCTTTGCATGCTAGCCCTGATGTTGTCTGTTTGACCTGACATTCACAAATGCTGTGAAACTTCTAGTTTCCATCATTGATTGACGTCATTGATAAGAATCATTCACCTCAGTATGAATAGCCTGTGAGAACTAGCAAATAGTGACATCTTTCGATGATGGAATCTAAGAGCATCATCCATTTGTCCTTATCAGATCAAATAGATGGGTCAGGAATTCGACTATATTATAGACATTTATGTTGAAAAAATCAAATCGTAAACTCTCGAACAATACTTTCATGCCTCTTGGTAAACATATCAAATATCGATGTGGGGACATGAAATTGGACCCCCCTTGTTGATTATAGCCCCTACATACGCGGGCATGTAAGGACTATAGATGCCATTTCTGACCCAACGATTGATCCTCACATTAGTATTATACGCTTACCTCGAGTGCATTTGAGCATCATTTCTTAGTTTACCTCTTGGTTCTCATCAATACAAATCAAAGTAGTCTAGTCTGAGAGCAGAACCATAGTCCCCTGTTGACTATCGGGTCAAAACCCACTTAGGAAAGAGATTCAATAACCTCGCGAAGTGATAAGGTTGGAAGCGAGAGCTTGCTTGTGAATGGTTTGTTCCCTGTGTAGGAAATACTAACCAATTTTATTCTTTTTCTTTCAATCGTGCATATATAGCTTGCATAAAAATAACATACACTGACCATGGTTTTCTGCAGCCATCCTGTATTTTTACATAGACATCCCATGCATATATTCTCACCCGTCCCTTTATATGGATGCGTCATGATGATTCTTCTATAACTTATGGCATGACAAGCATCCATAATTCTTTCTTTGAGCTTATCTTATCGATTACTAACCCTTTCGCTTTTGATATATTTTCTTTTCAAAGAGCATCATATGCATTCCTAATAAGGCTCTATACACCAGTAAATATCTCATGACACATAACATAACATGCATTCATGCTATCCTTATTCCTTATCGTAATCTCATCATTTTAAATAACATTATACATCCATGCATACATCGCACAACAATTGTACTCATACATGCATTTCATGGTAGTTGCACTAACCCCATCATTTATGCTGCCACAAACCCAAAAAACAACCTTAAAGGGAGAGTCAGAAATGATTAAAATTCAAAATGGCCAAGCAATCTAGGATTCAAAGTCTAGATGACCTACTCAAAGAGCACATAGAGAAATTCATAGCTGGTGGTGGCTTGATCAACATCCTTTGAGCTGAAATCAAGGCCATTGTTTAGACTGAAATCAAGAATATCCTCAACTAAACCCTAGACCTCAAAGTTGAGATGATTTTCTTAAGTGGCAAGATTGACACTCCTAATTATGAGTCAAACAAGGGGAAAGAAGTCATGAGCATTGAGGATGATTACAAATTTTACCAAGAAGGTTGTCTACAATCCTCTTCCAAGGCAGCAAGTGCAACCGAATATGAATCAGTAATGGAAATTCAAGAACTATCTTGTAGGACCGCTCAACTTGAGGTTCTAATGAAAGAAAACACCAACAACCTGATCGAAGGCTTCAATCAACTTTTTACACTCATGAACAAGTTCTTATGAGATAATGAAGCTAAAGGACCAAGAGGGATTAACCAAAACACAGTGGGTTATGATCCATTACATCTAGAGTTCTGAGAATCGTCTACATCTGATCTTCCTTCGAACTGTAGAAAATATTCAAAGTTCAACCAACCTCTCTCCAAGATCTTCAAAATGCTTCAACAAAGAAACCTTATGAAACCCCGTAAACTAAAAGCACTACCAAATCCAATACCACCCCAAATAGACCTCAACATATACTGCCACCATCACCAAATGTTAGGACACACCATTGAAAACATGGTTCAGGATCTGATTGACTCTAGAAAACTTAAGGACTTGGAAGAGAATCCTAACGTCAAAACTAGCCCTTTACCCAAACATAGAGATGTACCCCACACCGAAAATAAATCACTCCCCAAAAATCCAGTCTCACTACAATGAAACATCATCTCTTCTGGTCCACATGAATCTCAAGCAAGTGATGGAACACCTACCTCATAAATCCCACCTATCCTTTGGAATCCTACATCCGATCACTATAAGAAGGGAGAGCAAAAGGGAACCATGGGAATTTATCCTCTGTGAAAGTCACGAAAAAGTAGTATCAAAGTAGCTAGAATGAAAAAGATCAATGAAACTCTTTTTTTTATGTAAATAATGAACTGTTACTTTATTATTTTGCTAGTGTTGAATGCTTATGTGGTTTATCAGGCATCTTGGTGAATACTAAATCATTTGTTTATCATTACCTTATAATCTATTGATCGTCTTTGCTCACTTCACATTCCATTAAAACCGAAAGTGTTCAATTCTCGTAACAACCTCATTTGAAAAAAAATTGCAAAAAAAGGAAAAAATGAAAAAAAAAAGAAAGAATAAAAGATAAAAGCCCAGCTAGGTGCATAGAACCGCTTAGGCAAAAGGGGGCAGAAAAGAAATAATAATATGAGTCATGTACTTGAATGAACACTTACAGTAAGCCATTCTCTGATTCATCATTAGATTATAAGGAGTGCAAATAGACAAGCTGCTAAACTTGCATTTTGCCTAGTTCAGCATACCGTCATCAAGATCCCTGGTTTCTCCCTCAGATGCATTGACCCTTGTGCTATTAATACTGATCCCAATTACTCTGGCTGAGAACTACTAATTGTCTAACTCTCCCAAAGGACTTTGACCCGACACTCTAAAGAAAGCCCATTACCTTAGCCCTTCAAGAAGCAAGAGCCCAACTCTCACCTCTATCATATAACATACTCATTTGCATTACATGCACCCCACAACTCATGCCCTAAGAGTGCAAGCCAATGTTACTCTTCTCTGCATAGCAATAACATCATCATTCCATGCATACACTGTACATGTGCCTCCAACAAATATGAGGTCCCAGTGTCATCTTGAATCAAGATCATTGAGTGCATCCATATGTAGGCTCAAGAAAATGAGCGATTATCTCATCTTCATAAAACATAATCATTCACTTGCACACATACATATGTCTTAGAATGACAATTAATCTCACTTTTCTTCTTATAGCATAATCACTAACATCCCTCACATACATGCCTTTACAAGTATATGATTTCATCATTATATTATAATCATTGATGCCATGTGCATGTATGCATCCATACAAATGCATCAAAGAATAAATAACTGCCCCCATTGAGATGTGGCATCACCATAAAT
>CATIWM010457223.1:0-12862 GCA_949671775.1 Mallotus repandus
ATTGTCTTTGAAGGTAACATGTCCTCCATCCTTAGCATCAAGCTTATTGAATTGCTCTTTGTCTCCAATCATGTGTCTTGAACATCCACTGTCAAGATACCATTTACTTTCTATTCTTGTGGACTTCAAGCTCACCTACAAAACATAATTTACACATTCTTTTGAACCCAAACCTTTCTTGGCCTAGGTTGGTTAGTCTCAAGGTAATCCAAAATAAGCAAGTTTAAGTGCAATCTTCTATAAAAGAACACATTGCTAGAGTGACCTTTGCTCATGCAATAAAAACACTCAACATTGGCAAATTTATTTCTCCTAGGATGATATGCTTTCCTAGTATGTGAAACATGCCTTGTGTGTTATAGTGGTGAATGCTTCCTATAACTCTTTTTTTTAGTCATAGTATGAGATATACATTGGCAATGACAATATGTATTTTGATAGGTTTGTGCAATATGTTTATGTGCATTATGTTGTGTAGCATGTCTATTATGATTATGTCTAATATTCATATAAACATGTCTAGGTTGTGGTGTTCTAGTTTGAGTCTTACTTCTTTGTGTCAATGGAGGTTAAGTCTTATTGGACTTTCCCTTATTATTTGACACATGAGACCTCTTAGCTTCCAAAGCTTGAGTCTTATTTTTGGATGTAGATGCAATAAAATCATATGATGCTCTAACAAAATTAATATGTGATGATGATGAAGGAGTCATTCCATTTTTATATCCAATTCCATGAGTATATCCATGAAATTTTTGAGAGTCAAGAAGACTATCTAAAGTCTCTTTTCCTTTTTTGATTTTAGAAATGTAATTCTTTAACTCTAAGATCTCTTTAGAAAGTTTATGATTTTCATCATTTGCTTTCTTAAGTTGGTCTTCCAAGGAACTTGAACATTCCAAATCACTTGCAAATTTTTCATTTATTTTAACAAGTTTAGAAAAATCATTTTTTAATTTTTCGAATTCCTTTTATAAGCTAGTAAACTTATACTTGTAAAACTTTTTCCTAGAAAGTAGGCTAGTATAGTTATCCAAAAGTTTACTTGCAATAGAGCTCTCATCATTATCATCATCATCACGATCATCATCACATTCACAATAATCATCACAAGATAAGTTAGAAATAGATGGTACCTCATTTTTGTCCTCAAGAGCCATGAAGCAAAGATTTGCCACTTCTTATTGTTCCTCTTCCCTTTCGAATTCGGATGAGTCATCTCAAGT
The DNA here is from genome assembly GCA_949671775.1 of Mallotus repandus. Lineage (NCBI taxonomy): Eukaryota > Viridiplantae > Streptophyta > Magnoliopsida > Malpighiales > Euphorbiaceae > Mallotus > Mallotus repandus. The sequence continues at coordinate 1,227 of CATIWM010457223.1, forward strand.
AGCTTTGAAAGCCTTATTTTTATCTTTTACTCCCTTATTCTTGAATTTGAGTTTGGGACACTCACTTCGGATGTGACCCGATTTTTTGAATTCATAGTAAGTAACTTCTTTGGTTTTCTTCTTACCATCTCCTTCATACTTCTTATTGAAGTCTCTTATTCTTGAGGTATGTTGCTTTTTCAAGAACTTATTGAAGTTTCTTATGAGCATAACGATGTCACCATCTTCATCACTTGATTCTTCAAGGTTTTCTTCTTCACTATCATTTTGTGAAGCTTTTAGTGCAATGCTTTTCTTTTGGTCTTCCTTCTCTTCTTGCTCTTCACCTCTTTGCTTTATTGTAAGCTCATGGTGAGAAACTTTCCAATAAGCACGTCGATTGAGAGAGTTGAAAGATCTTGAGCTTCCTCAATTGAAGTAACCCGAGATTCTCAATCCTTCTTAGGTAGGATTCTTAGAATCTTGTTGTTTACTTCTTCTTTGGAAAAGTGTTTTCCAAGTTTCTTGAGGGTTGTGAGAAAAGCCATGAGGCGATTTGTCATCTCCATGATTGATTCATATGACTTCATCTTAAAAAGTTCACACTCATACATGTGAAGTTGAACCTTCTTGCTTCTAACTTGTACATTGCCTTCATAATGGTTTTCCAAGGTCTCCCACATTTCTTTCACAGAAATACAACGTTGAAGCTTGCTGCTTTCTTCTCTTGTCATGGAGGATGCTATAGCAATCATAGACTTTTTATTCTTGATGTTTTCTTCCTTTTGATTATTGCTCCATTCATCTCTTGGAAGAATAGTGACTACGCCATCTTTGGTAGCTTTAGGAGGTTCCCATCCTTTTAGGACACTTTCCCAAAGTTTGGATTTATTATCTAGATATGGCTTCATTTTGAATTTCCAATTTGGATAATCACTACCATCAAATAAAGGTCTAAGAGAAGAGATGTTTTGATTTTCACTTTCCATGATCTTGTATTCTAGCAATGAAGTTCCTAGAATTCAAGCTCTGATACCAAATGAAAATGCCCTAGAGGGGGAGGGGGGGGGGGTGAATAGGGCTATAGAATAAAAATTAAAACTTAAAAACAAATAAGCTAGAATTAGAAGAATGTTGAGAAGGAAGAATGATGAACACAAGAATTTAAGGAGTTCAGATTCTCAATAATCCTACGTCTTCACCTAACTTACCCCCAAGTTAGGATGTTCAATCACCCACAATCTTATTCACAAGATTGAGTATACACAAAAAGTTTAAGGCTCACTCTTTCAATCTTACAAACAAGAGTTTCAAGGCTCACTCTAAAACCAATTCCCAAGTGTTTTAATGGCTAAACACTTAAACTAATTCCTTTAGAATAGAATCTCACTTCTCGTTTTCTAAACCCAGAAAATAGAATAACAAGAATATCTATTCTAACACTTACCAACTCTCACAAGAGTTATACAAAATAAAAATTATTTAAGTGAGAATATGAGATCTCAATTGAATATTTAATAGAGAGTTTTAATAATCAAGTGTCTTAAACTTCAATTGAATTCTAAGAGGTGTTTATATAGATAAATAACTTAAATTATTACTGTTAGAGTAATCAATCATGTCTCTAACGTCTCCAAAAAATAAAATTGATTTAATTTTACTTTTGTGCTGTCAGACTGCTACTCACGGTTGTGACTGTAGGCTCATAATCATGACTTACAAAAATATGGCTGTTAAATTCAAATATATACATTGAGTTTGAAATTTCATCTGCTCACGAGCTGCTCACGGTCGTGATGAAAGACCGTGAGCGGCTCATACTTCAAAATAAGCCGAGACGCCTCATGATCACGATTTGGAAGAGCTCGTGACTTAAGTTCGTGACACCTTCATGAGCACCTCACGATCATGATGCCAGACCATGAGAGGCTAATCATTTCTTCATCAAAAGAGCCCTATTGATTCTTGGCTTGTGATCACAGGTCATGATCGGGATATGAGCTCATGACTTGTAGTAATTTTACTTGATTTTGCATATGGTTGAAGCTCTTACTTCCATCAAATGAGTTGTGACATTAATCACTTAAGTAAAGCTTTATTGAACCTATTTCACGCTTAATAGAAAATGCTAGTTAAATTTAAATTATTTTTCAAAGATCAAAATATAAAGATTGAATAAACTATTTAAGGTCAACATATATATATATATCCTAGATGTAAACAAGCCTCTTCTGCCACTACTAGTGGTCTTTATTTCTTACAAAACATTTCTTTATTTTTTAAATTTTTTTTTTCTAAACTACTGATATTTAAAGTTTTTTAAAAATTATAAAAATTAAAAAAATCTCCTAATAATTAATTTAATGCGACTATATATATTAGAACTTAAACTTGAGGCCTAATTTAAGCGAAAACAGCTCCCTATTAGCTAATTTCAATGGCCGTCAATATTCTTTTTACAACTTTAGATGAGAAAGTGCTATCAAGACTTAAATATCTAAATATATTTCTATTTTTGAATCGATAGTACTTGATCCATTACAAAAAAAACTATAAAATAGTGATAGAAATTTTTGTCACTAAATTATGACGTCGTAGGGAAGGATTAGTTACGGAAATTATAATTAGTGACAGAAATTAGTGACGGAAAAAAATTCCATCACTAAAATAAAGCAGGTGAATTTCGAAAAATAAGATTATAAAATTTGTGATGGTTTTGTGACAAATTTAGTGACGGAAAAAAATTTGTCACAAAAATTTAGTGGGAAAAAGACGCGCAAATATTAGTGATGGATTTCTGATGGTTTTGTAACAAAGTTTTGTGACAGATACTTATTTTGTCACTAAATTTCTACAAAAATAATTATATTAAATGTAAAAAATTTGTGATGGTTGCATTTCCGTCACAAATTAATGACGGACGTCCGTCACTATTTAATGATGGATTCTACCGTCTGTCACAAAATTTTTGATCCAATAATTCAACTTATCAACATTTCATTTAGTGATGAAGAAAATCCATCACTAAATAGTGACGGACTCTAAAATCCGTCACTAAATGGTAATGGATTTGTGACTAAATAATTTTTTAAATTTTATATATACATTTATATTTAGATATTAAGAAAAATAATAAATTTATTTATTTTTTTTTAAAACTTAAACATTAATAGTATTATACTTCGTAATATTGGTTGGTTTAAAAAAAAACTTAAACATTAATAGGATTACATTTCGTAATTTTAATTGGTTTAAGATTTGTTTGTGTATATAAATTTCATTTGTATATAAAATATGTGATGAAAAAATAGTTTATTTATTTAATTTTTCAACTTGTAATTGATTTATTAAAACTTAATAATTAAGTCTTAAACCACATAGTTTTGATAATCTAAACTACATAGTTTTAGTTGGTTTAGGATTAGTGTGTATATATATATGTCATTAATTTATTTGTATTTAATTTAGTCAAATTAGTTTGTAAAAAAATTATTTTATCACAAATCCATCACGAATCTGTCACAAAATAGTGACGGACTCTAAAATCCGTCAATAAATAGTGACAGACTAGTGACGAATTTGTGACTAAATAATTTTTTTAATTTTATATATACATTTTTATTTAGATATTAAGAAAAACAATAAATTTATTTAGTTTTTTTATAACTTAAACATTAATAGTATTACACTTCGTAAGTTTGGTTGGTTTTAGGTTTGTGTGCATATATAAATGTCATTTGTATATAAAATATGTGATGAAAAAATAGTTTATTTATTTAATTTTTCTAGTTGTAATTGATTTTATTAAAACTAAATAATTAAGTCTTCAACCATGTAGTTTTGATAATATAAACTACATAATTTTAGTTGGTTTAGGATTAGTGTGTATATATATATGTCATTAATTTGTTTGTATTTAATTTAGTCCAATTATTTTGTAAAAAAAATTATTTCATCACAAATCCGTTACGAATTTATCTCTAAATAGTGACGGATTCTGGAATTTGTCACTATTTAGTGATGGATTCTAGAATTCGTCACTATTTAGTGACGGATTGTAGAATCCGTCGCTAAATAGTGACAGACTTTAAAATCCGTCACTAAATAGTGACAAATTTATGACTAAATAATTTTTTAAAATTTTATATATACATTTGTATTTAGATATTAAGAAAAATAATAAATTTATTTAGTTTCTTATAGCTTAAACATTAATAATATTACACTTCATAAGTTTGGTTGGTTTAAGGTTTGTGTGCATATATAAATGTCATTTTATATAAAATATGTGTTGAAAAAATAGTTTATTTACTTAATTTTTCTAGTTGTAATTGATTTTATTAAAACTAAATAATTAAGTCTTAAACCACGTAGTTTTGATAATATAAACTACATAATTTTAGTTGGTTTAGGATTAGTGTGTGTATATATATTTATGTCATTAATTTGTTTGTATTTAATTTAGTCCAATTATTTTGTAAAAAAAATTATTTCATCACAAATCCGTCACGAATCTGTCACTAAATAGTGACGAATTCTGGAATCCATCCCTATTTAGTGACGGATTGTAGAATCCATCACTAAATAGTGACAGACTCTAAAATCCGTCACTAAATAGTGATAGACTAGTGACGGATTTGTGACTAAATATTTTTTTAATTTTATATATACATTTGTATTTAGATATTAAAAAAATTAATAATTTTTTTTTAGTTTTTTTATAACTTAAACATGAATAGTATTACACTTTGTAAGTTTGGTTGGTTTAAGATTTGTGTGCATATATAAATGTCATTTGTATATAAAATATGTGATGAAAAAATAGTTTATTTATTTAATTTTTCTAGTTGTAATTGATTTTATTAAAACTAAATAATTAAGTCTTAAACCACGTAGTTTTTATAATATAAACTACATAATTTTAGTTGGTTTCGGATTAGTGTGTATATATATATGTCATTAATTGGTTTGTATTTAATTTAGTCAAATTATTTTGTAAAAAAAAAATTATTTCATCACAAATCCGTCACGAATCTGTCACTAAATAGTGACGGATTCCAGAATTCGTTACTAAATAGAATTTGCCACTAAATAGTGACGGACTCTAAAATTCGTTATTAAATAGTGACAGATTAGTAATAGATTTGTGACTAAATATTTTTTTTAATTTTATATATACATTTGTATTTAGATATTCAAAAAAATAATAAATTTATCTATTTTTTTATAACTTAAACATTAATAGTATTGCACTTCATAAGCTTAGTTGGTTTAAGGTCTGTGTGCGTATATAAATGTCATTTTATATAAAATATGTGATGAAAAAATAGTTTATTTATTTCATTTTTCTAGTTGTAAGTAATTTTATTAAAACTAAATAATTAAGTCTTAAACCACGTAGTTTTGATAATATAAACTCCATAATTTTAGTTGGTTTAAGATTAGTGTGTATATATATATATATATGTCATTAATTTGTTTGTATTTAATTTAGTCCAATTATTTTGTAAAAAAAAATTATTTCATCACAAATCCGTCACGAATCTATCACTAAATAATGGCGCTTTCTAGAATCCATCACTATTTAGTGACGATTTCTAGAATCCATCACTATTTAGTGACGAATTGTAGAATCCGTCCCTAAATAGTGACAGACTCTAAAATCCGTCACTAAATAGTGACATATTAGTGACAGATTTGTGACTAAATAATTTTTTTAAATTTTATCTATACATTTGTATTTAGATATTAAGAAAAATAATAAATTTATTTAGTTTTTTTATAACTTAAACATTAATAGTATTACACTTCATAAGTTTGGTTGGTTTAAGGTTTGTGTGCGTATATAAATGTCATTTTATATAAAATATGTGATGAAAAAATATTTATTTATTTAATTTTTCTAGTTGTAATTGATTTTATTAAAACTATATAATTAAGTCTTAAACCACGTAGTTTTGATAATATAAACTACATAATTTTAGTTGGTTTAGGATTAGTGTGTGTATATATATGTCATTAATTTGTTTGTATTTAATTTAGTCAAATTATTTTGTAAGAAAAAATTATTTATCACAAATCTGTCTAGAATCCGTCACTAAATAGTGAAGGATTCTGGAATCCATCACTATTTAGTGACGGATTGTAGAATTCATCACTAAATTTTAAAAAAAATCACTTTGTAACTATTAAAGATTTTGATTGTAGAATAATCAAGTAAATGATGGATGATATATTTTCAAAAAGTAATTTATATTAATAAAGTGATCTATATAAATATATAAAGTTGAGCACCACAAGAGATGCTCCAAAATTTTTACATGTGGCTCTATAGAATTCGAACTCATATTTTAAGCTCTGAATTTGATTTTTTTCAATGAAAGAAAATTGTCAGTAAAGAAGAATTACCATAATAAGTATAAAAAAAATTGTATATAAAAAAGAATTACCATAATAAGTATAAAAAATAAGATTGACTATGAAAATTGAAAAGTTAAGACAAATAATAAGTATAAAGTTGAAACGTTAACAACAATAATGAATTGAAAGTTGAAATTTCAAAAGCAAATTTTGTTCCAACTTCCATAAAATATTGAGGAAGATGAAGAAATAAAGTTTGTAAATAATAAAATTAAAACAAATATAAAATAAAGCTTATCAAAATTAAAATAACGTTTCCTTCATCAAATGCCTAATTGCAAAATCATTCAACAAATGATATTGCATTTCTTAACAAAAGCATAAAGGCCTTATATAATTTTCGTTGCCAATTTGCATTACCAATATTCTTGTAAGAGCTAGAGCAGGAGTGGTTTCCTTCTCCAGATGATAGTCCTGCCCATGACATTACTGCTTGTGATGAAAGGTAAAATAACTACAAATCAACAATGTCAAGAAAGCAAAGGAAGACTCGTTAAAGAAAAGGGCATATATATAATATGTGTTCTTTAGGAATCTGCAACATGAGGATTGATAAATGAACCAAAGCACATAGCAGTTGTTAAAACCTGAAACATAAATTAGTACAAGTACTTTAAGGCTCTAATCTCTGATCAGCGACTAAATTCAATCTTTATCTCAATTGAGAAAAATGGCAAAAAAAAAAAAAAAAAAAAAAGACAGTGAGTGAGGAGGGAGTGCGATTTGGATAGGAAAAAGAGGGTGAGTGAAAGGTTAAAATCTTCCATGCTATTGTTAGTCTTCTATTGAAGACATAATTGTAACGGAAAACAAGATGGAAAGATAAAAGGAGGAGCAGAAGAGTTTCAGAGCCACTTGATCAAGGTAAATTGAAAGTGCCATTGTTATACCTAATTCACAATAAAATGAAAAGAAGAAGAGACTGAGTATGTGACCCTTGGGTTGCTCTATTATGTGGGAAGATGAAATTCATTAAGGGACAGTTTGGTTCCTCTCTTCCACACGCAGAGGAAAAAAAATCAAATTTAGAGCTTTAAAGATGTGTTAGAATTCTAGAGAGCCACCTGCCAAAATTTTGGAACATCTCTTGTGGAGCCAAGCTTTATATATTTATATATATATATAAATATGGATAGATATATAGATGTTGATTAAATGCATATTTTAAACGTTACATTTTTATTCTTTAGTAATTGAGTAATTATTTTTGCTAACTGTAAGTTATTATTTTAAAATGAGAAAAGTTTAATATTTTTTATTTTAAAAAGGACATTTTGCTTATTATTTTTTAATAACATCTAAATCTTTTATTTTTTTTATAAATTATTATTTATTATTTTTATTATGTGACAAAAGCAACAAATAAAAAATTTCTCACTTATTTAAAATATAATGTAATATTTAATTTTTAATTTCATGTAATTTCAAAAAAATAACGAAAAAGTGAAAGGAATAATAAAGTTTGATGTGTTACCTCTATCCATAATAAAATTTGTAATAATACTAAAATAACGAGCTATATGTAGGGTTCTACATCAAAACACTATAGTTTAGAGGTGAAACTATATTACTCTTAGCTAAGATTCAAATTAGTTAACTAACGCTAACTAAGAGTTAAATGAATTACTTAACATTGACAAAAAAAAAAATGAATTACTTAACACTAAAAGTTACGTAATTTTATACTAAATTATATTAATTATAATACTGATTTTATAATATTTATTTAATAGTTTCAAAAAAAAGTTATATTTATTTAGTATTAATATTAGTACTGATTTAAAATATAAAAATGTATTTTTTGTTATACTTAATAATTCAAATTATATATATATATAGTTGTTTGCATGCTTCCGGAAGCAATACTTGTAAGTATACGAGGTCAACAAATAATAAAGAATAAGTAGAGTATCGTACAAGAGTTGAAGAATTTATCCACGTATTAATTATATTTCTCTTATTTAAGGCTGTAATTAAATTGGATTAGATTCAAGGAAATTAAATCTAAGCTATCAACTAACAACAATTGAATGACTAATGCTAATGGAAAACAATAACCAATGATTGAAGACTTACTAGGAATCAATCCTCTATACAGTCACCAAGCAATTGACATTCAATTTTGCTAATTAATAATTGCATACTCGGGTCTTCTTAAAGCACTAATCTTGAAGGAAATAGTAAAAAGTTTTGTATCATAAAAAAAAAAAATCAAAGAGATAGCATAAACATAGTGAAATTAAATAGAATTAATTTTTTTTTTGTTGTACTTATTAAGTGTGATTTTTTTACTATACTTAAAAATTCAAATTTGAAATAGTATTAGTAGTTTGATCACAAAAAAACTCTTTCAGATTATAAAAACAAAAAGAGAGTCAAAGAGATACCATAAACATAGTGAAGCTAAATGGAATTAAATTTTTTTTGTTGTACTTATTATTCATTAAGTGTGAAATGCACTACATAATTTTTATTTTATGATGAAAAATACTATATAGTTTTATTTTATGATAAAACTATATGTAGTTTGATAATAAAATTATGTAACTCAGGTGTTGAGGAAATTAATTTGAATAAACTAAAATTACGTAATTTCATTATAAAACAATGTAACTTTGATATAAATTAGTATTAATTTTAAGTCTTAGTAAAATTAGGAGGAAAAATAGGTTTTTGGAGGGAAAAAAAGTAATGCCAAACTTGGAGGGAAAAGTAAAAAGTTTTGAATTTGTAGCTTCTGGACTGTGCTTTGCTGTCTTAAGAAGATGGTAGAGGTTGTATATATATGTTATATTACGTACACATCCATTCTTCATTCTGCAATGAAACACAAATGTTTTTTATGTTAATTTATTGTTGGAAAGGCAGGTTCAGTCCACATCCATTCTGCACTCTGCAATATTAAACAACCTACGGACAGATAGACATGGGAGCATAAGAATTTTTACCACCGGTTAATGTTACTTGTTAGCACTAAACAATTACTAAGTAAATCATGCATTAATTCAATATGTTCTGAATCTTTTATAGCATGCATTCCAATCTAAGCATCTTTATAGTTGAATGTGCGTTAAGGCCTGGTGGCGTCCTTTGTAATATGGCAGAAACTATGTGGCTTCATGCATATCTTATTCATGATATAATCTCTATTTGTTGTGAAACATTCAAGGGTTTTGTGAACTATGCCTGGACAAGTGTTCCTACATATGCAAGGTAATAATTGTACATTCCCGCCAATTTTGGGATGTATGCATGCTTAAAGTGTCTTAAGAGTGGGCATCATATTGCCACTTCAATTTATGCTTTACAGTTTTAAATTCATCTATAGGAGGAAAATCATTATTGCCTTCTACTGCGAAATTTCTCAAGTTACCTTGATTAACTTTTCTTTGTATAATTTTCTTGACATTTTAAGTGTGCTCATGGATATTCTCTCATCACCTTACTTTTTTCAAATAAGTGGAGTCCAATATGAGGTGAATGATTCTTATAGTAATTTCTATTGTTGTTATGCAGTGGTGTTATTAGATTCCTCATATGCTCAACAGAGGGGTCTCCTGTTGATTTCTTGAATCCTATAAATCCTATTGAGAAGTTAAACAGGGTAGACAAGTATAAAAGAGAAAGTTCTATTTTATAGCTCAGAGGTAAGAACATGTATTAGTACTAATGACTTGATAGAAAATGTTGTCAAAATTATTGGAACTGAACTCAACTTAGCCTTAATCCTAAATTAATTGGGGTTGGCTATAAAAATTCTCTTTCTTCATTCCATACCATTATAAACAGTAACTTAGGAGAGATGTAGAGCCAATGAACTACATCTTAAGTTATAATATATTGTAAAATTAGCAAGGCTGAATTGGCTAGCTCTCGACAATCAAACTGTCTGACACTACCTGAATCTGTCGATTTAGCGACATAAATTTTTGTAGCTAAATAGCGACGGAAAAATAACTTTAGCGACAAATTTTATTTAAAAAATAAATTAATTTAATTTAGCGATGAAAATCCTAATCTGTCGCTAATTTAGCAATGGAATTACATTTTCGTTGCTAATTCAGTGATGGAATCAGAAATTTGTAGCTAATTTAGCGACAAATCTGTATTTTGTCGCTAAATTTGCGACCGCTAAATTAGCAACAGATTCCATTTTCGTCGCAAATTTAGCAACGGATTTGCTTTCTGTAGCAAATTTAGCGACGGATTTGCTTTTCGTCGCTATTTTTAGCGACGGAATTACAATTCTGTCGCTAAATGCTAAATTTCAAAATAAAAATTTTTATTTGATTCAAATTTTAATCATGTTTAAAAATATTAGTTAATGTTTATTTTATTTCTAAAATACATGTATTATTTTTTAAAATATTTTTTTTAAATGGTGAAAATTTCATATTTATTTTAAAGTTAAAATAATTATTATTTCATATTGACATAAATATTAGTATAAAATTTCATATTAACATGATTCAAAACTACGTAGTTTTGATACTATAAGCAATTTAAATGTTATATTATTATATAATACTAGTTTATATATGTATATATTAAGTAATATGAAACATTATATATTAATTACGTAAAATTTTAATTAATAATTAAATATTATACAATATTCATTAAATATTTATTAATTTGCATTTAACCCTAATTTAAATAGCACAATATATATAACTAATAAATAATAAATCTCTAGGATGGTACAAATTTGTGTTAATATTTGTATTTTAAAGCAATAAATAAATATTAATATTGAGTAATGTAAATTTAAATTAATATATAAATAACATAATATCTCTAATTACTAACAAAAAATACATCATAAATTTTAATATTAACTAATTAAAATATAATTTGTCTATTTATAATAACAAAACTCCAAAACTACGTAGTTTTCATACTATAAGCTATTTTAATGTTATTTAATGATTTAGCATTATCATATAATAATACTAATTATATATGTATTAAGTAATATGAAACATTACATATTAAGTATAGTTGTATTTTATAATTAAATATTATACAATATTCATTATATATTTATTAATTTGCATTTAACCATAATTTAAATAGCATAATATCTATAACTAACAAATAATAAATCTTTAGGATAGTAAAAAATTGTGTTAATATTTGTATTTTAAAGTAATAAATAAATAAATATTAATATTAAGTAATGTAAATTTAAATTAATGTATAAATAGCATATATCTCTCAATTGAAGCTATTTTTTT
>CATIWM010457259.1:0-22897 GCA_949671775.1 Mallotus repandus
TGTGTAGACAACTCCACCTTTTAGTTCTTTAAAATCAAAGAACCATTCTCTATTGGGGGTCATATGGTGGCTACAAGCTGAATCTAGCAACCATAAACTAGAACAACTGGTTGATGGTGTAGCAGCAATTGAGAGATCTGAATCTGCATCATCACACTCAATTACATTTGACTCTAGGACAGCCTTTCCCCTTTCAGGTTTGCCTTTATTCTTTAGCTTAGGACAATCTTTCTTCAAGTGCCCTTTTTCTCGACAAAAGGCACATTGATCTTTGCTCAGTCTGGACTTTGACTTCGATCTTCCTCTTCTTCCTTTGTTCTGACTCTGCGAATGGCCTCTAATAACAAGAGCTTCTGCTTCTACACTTGTGTTTTCTTGCTTTTCTTTCTTTCTTAATTCATAACCATACAAGACATCAGTTACTTCACTGAGAGACACATCAATATTCCCATGAAGTAGAGTAGTTTCAAGATACTCAAACTTATTAGGAAGTGACCCCATCAACATCAGAGCCAGATCTTCTTCTTTTAAAGCCACGTCCATATTTAACAAATCAGTCACTAGCTAATTAAAGCTAGTAATATGATCATTCATAGTGGTACCTAGAACATAGTTGAAGCGGAACAATCTCTTTTTCATGTAGAGTTTGTTCTGGCCGCTTTTCTTCAAAAATTTCTCTTTCAATGCCTTCCACAATTTACTAGCAGAAGTTTCTTTAGAAAATGCATACTTCTACTCTCTAGAAAGACACGATCGAATGGTACCACATGCCAATCTATTGATCATCTTCCATTCTTTCTCCTCAACATCATCTGGTTTCTTTTCTTTAATGGCAATGTCTAGACCTTGCTGAAAAAGAGCATCTAGAACCTCACTTTGCCACATGCCGAAATGGCTGGTGCCATAAAAAATTTCCACTGCAAATCTAGCATTTGTCACAGCAGTTCTTCCCAAAATTGAAGATGAAGAAGCTGTTGACTTCAATGTGGATTCTTTTGTGCTACCTGCCATTTCTGCTATAAAATTCTATTTAATAACTGTCAATGCGGAATACCAATTAGCCCAAGAAAATTTTTTCTGATATGAAAGATCAATCTAAGCTGCAACCACAGAGCATACTAAAATAAACCAAGAGCTCTAATACCAATTGTTGTGGAATTCAGGTTAATTTTCACCAATAATAAATTCACCTTGAGAACTATTGCACATATGACTAGAGTGAAAACGATTGTACAAAAAATCACCCCAAGGTAGATTCCCAGGAAAGAGTGGTGGGTCACAGTGCCTCCTTAAAAATCACCATCCTTAAACAGAATCTATCAAGACAAGTAATTTTAATAGCACAATAATTAACAACAACTATACCCGACAACTATTAAATAAACATAAAAAAAAAATACCAAAATTTAACGAGATTCAGCCAATTATGCCTACGTCCTCGGACACTACTAAAATAATATTTAACTAATTAAGAAAATATTATAAAAGAGAAAGAAAAAATAATTGTCAATATATAAGATAGGACAATTTTGGGATGATTAACTAAGGGAGGGGAGAAGTCTATTTATAATCAAAAACTTCCCCCTCCTCTTAATAACTAAACAATATGGAATTAACAATTTTACTAAAAAAAATCAACATGTTGCCTCCCTCTTAAGTAAAAAAAAAAAATATAATTTTATTATTAAAAACTACTATAATTTCTTCCTACAAATTAATACATCATCAAAAAAGTATAATTTTTTTATATTAACTCATTTCTTTAAAAAAATAAAATCAATAAAATTATTTTAAAATTATTTATATTTTATTAATTTATTTGATATTTTAAAATAATTTAAATGGCTAAATTGGAGAGCGGAAATAGAAATTCAGGCAAAACTAAATCTTGTGCTGTAATCAAGGGACTGTACATAAAATATTTGAACAGCCCAGCCTAGAAAGTAGAAAATAGAAACCCAATAAAGGTCGTTTTTCGGCCATGGAAACATCACCTCATAAATGTCCATGTCAAAACTTTGGCCAGCCAAAGCCTCGCCGGCACCAACAAAGGTTGTTGGCAGAAAATAATTAAATAAAGAAATGGAGTAGCTTAAGTTAATTATTTTCAGAAACGAAAATGTGGCTTCCAATTAATGAGAGCCATTATGTCATATATGAGACAGAAACATAGAGATGTGCATATATCTTATCGATTCACCCCTCGTGGAGCTGAGATATGAAGACAGCAGATTTCAAAACAGATATTAAAAAATTTCCGATTTAAAGTGCCAACCGATAACCAATATCCGTTCCAATATTCAATATATGAGTAATATAGACCATGGACGATGCATTATCAATCATGTTTGCTAAATGCTAAAGGATTGATCGTATTACCAAAAGCAAGGCGTGATGTCATAATTAATTGATTGCCAAAGCTCCAAAGTCCAAAACCATATATAAATAAATATATATATATGTACACACACTCCATCGTTAGATTTAAGAGAAAATATATATTAAATATTGTATCTTGATTAAATAAAAATAGGCTAATTGATATAAAAAATCACAATATTTATAACTTGTTATAAATTTATATCAATCTTTAAAATTTAGTAAAAATGTCATAATTTAACTAATTATTTATAATTTTAGCATAATTTGCACTTTAGTTAACATTTAATAAAAGAATTTTATATGATCATTTTAAGCAACAGTCACCTCAGATGCTATATGTATATTTTTTTGTTAATTTTGACCAAAGATATGTAGTGTTTAACTCCAAATATTAAATTTAAAAGGTTGAAATAAATTTGCTACAAATTATAAGTGTTGTGATCTTTAACACCAATAAACTATAAAAATAACGCTAGTAATTTATAATGAAAGATATTACACTTTATTAATGTATTAAAATTTTATTAAAATTGAACGCATTATATAGAAGCAAAACAAGTAAACAAGCTCAGGAGAGAATCTTGACTATCAAACAAGATGCAGTTGCTCTTCTTACAATATGGTGAGACCATATATTTAAATCTCTTCTTATTGCAGTATGCCTTGTACATCATAATATTCTTCATATGTAGCTCCGAGCAACCAGGCAAAGAGAATTTTTCTTGTGCATAGTTATGCCCTGTTGTACATCCATGTCCAAGTCTTCCTTCTTCATTCCATCTGGCATTTCCCAATCAAATTTGTAAAGAAGGTTAGCAAGAGAGAGCTCCACAGTTGTAAGGCCCATAGACATCCCTGGACAAATTCTTCTTCCAGCTCCAAATGGTATTAGCTCAAAATCTTGTCCTCTCAAGTCAATAGAATTGCCAATGAATCTGTCAGGACAGAACTCTTCAGGATTCTTCCACGCTTCAGGATCTCTTCCAATTGCCCATGCATTCACATAAACTACAGTTTTAGCCGGTATATCATATCCGCCTAAATTGCAGTCTTGAGTTGCTTCCCTCGGAACTAATAATGGAACTGTAGGCTGCAATCTCATGGTCTCTTTAATCACAGCACTCAGATAAGTTAGTGGCTGAATATCACCTTCATCTACAAAACCCTTGTCTCCAATAACATGTCTAACTTCTTCCTGAGCTTTCTTCATCGCTATGGGATGCTTCATTAGGAAAGTCATGGCCCAAACCACAGTCGCCGCACTGGTTTCTGTTCCGCCCGCAAACATATCCTGCAAAAGCATGGCGAGAATTAACAATTCTACTACACATCTGACATCACTGTATGGGTAAAATGATTCACCGGGTAGTGATATGAATAATATTGTCCATGAAACTGAAAGATAAATTTTTTTGAGTTAAAATTACATGTTATCCTTATATACATGGGTTAATCAATTAGGAGACGATGACATAAAATGAATATCTCTTTTTATGGACAACACAATTTACGTAGCTACTAATGACATAAATAATTTTCTATATATATATATGCACACATATATAGATTTAACAATATTAGTTTGTGTTATGCTGCCTTATGTGCTCAAGTGCTAGTCATAGTCCACTGAGCTCTTATTAATCCGATTTGATTCAAGTAAAATCACAAAGGTAGTAAAAGTTTTCTGACAACTTATTTAACTTGAATCTGAAATGTAGCTTAAGCAAAAACTTTTACCTACCAACAGATCTCAACAACTATATTATATTTAAGTCTTAATCAAGTAAATTAAATTTTAATAATATTTATATTTTTTATACTCCCTATCAGAATATTTTTGGCAATTCATTTCATTGAAGAGGTGCTATTTAATTGTCTACAAGATATAAAGAAAAAAGTGAGTATTCTAAGTATATAATTTTTAGTAATTTTAAGCACAAACATATTTTCATTAAATTAAATAGAAGATAGTACCAAATACCACTTATGATTTTTTTATCATTTATTATAAAATAAATAATGCTACAAACAAAACAATAATCAATTATTCATTTTTTTTTGAATTTATAAACATATATTTTCATTAAAAAAGATTAAGAGTAAAATGTTAAAATGTAGCAATTTATTTATTAAAAATTAATTAATTAAAAAATTTGACAAAATATGTAACTTTTAGAAATAAAAAAGTCAATTACTATGGCACAATATTATGCATAAAAAATATTTTAATTGTATGCAATTGAAAATTTTTACTATTTTTATTATTTTATATGTTTAAACTGAATTATTTAGAGAGTAGAATAAGTTTGTTTTGAGTATGATACAAAAGGACAAAAAAAAAATCAATTATTCACTATTTTTTTTTGTGAATTTATAAAAATATGTTTTATAAAAAGATTAAAATTTAGCAATTTATGTATTAAAAATTAATTAACTAAAAAATTGATAAAAAAGTCAATTACTGTGGCACGATATTATGCAAAACAAAATTATTTTAAGTGTATATTATTGTATAAAATTAGAGAAGAGTAAATATAAATGATTTAGAAAAAAAAAATGTTTGCCCAAACTTTGTGATCGAATAAATCTTCCTCTATCTGTTGCGGGTCGAGGACTTCTTCTCCTTATTAGTGCAGTAAATTACTTGTATAAACAGTAACTTATAGTTTGTGTAAATAGTGTGGTATTAGCTTATTATCTCATGTAAACCCTAAACCTACTCTTGTATAAATACCTAGGGGTCGTTTGTTTCATTAAAAATAAGAGTGAGAATCAGAATGAATGATTCTGATTCCTAGTGTTGGTTCACTAAAATTTTGCATGGGAATGTGAATAGATCCCCCTACTAATGAGAATCACTTATTCCCCTCCTAGGGATAAGGAATAATTTTTCATTTCTACGAAATTAAGTCAAATTAATTATAAATTAGTCAAAATTTTAAATATTGTCATATATTATTAAAATTTATGAAATATAATATTTTTCAAATAATAAAATAAAATATATAAATTCATATAATTATTATTTAATATATTTTTATCTATAAATAAAATTGATTCCGATTCTGATTTCTTAATAAACCAAACACCTTATTAAAATTTTCATTCCATTTTCAATTCCCCTCCATTCCTATTCCCATTCCCATTTCGGAATATGAACCAAACAACCCCTAATGTATACGTTTATGATAACCTAATACACAAAAACATATTTTCTTCTCCTCTTACTTTTACATTTGTGTAAATAGTGTGATATTAGCTTATTATCTCATGTAAACCCTAAACCTACTCTTGTATAAATACCTAATGTATACACGTTCATGATAACCTAATACACAAAAGCATATTTTCTTCTCCTCTTACTTTTACATTCCTTCCCCTTCTTCAAATTCTGATTCATATTTTTTATGGAGAAATCTCTGATCAATGATAGGACAAGATTCATTTTGCATCATATCTAAGGGTTTTCTTAATTCGGACCAAAAAAATAATATCACTCGATCATTATCAAACTGACTGCAACTTTTTTTTGTCCGTGAAGATCCTGATAATTTCACACTTAGAGATTGAGCTCGTAAGTGATCTTTTATATGATGTTTAGAGAAACCAACTTCGAACATAACATTCTTACCTAAAAAAAGTTTTGACAAACATTACTGTGACCTTGAAACAGGAAGCTACTCGGCACGTTACTCTGGAAAACGACGTCCTAGTTTTATTCTAAAGGACAAAAAGAAAACTCAAACAAAATCCAAACGGTGCCAACAAAGTCAAATCTACGGCTGCATGGACTTGGGCATATGCACTCGTGGTTTCAGAAGCTAGCCTCATAAGAAAAAAAATGATAAATAGTTACTTACCAGGAGCACTGCTTTGATGTGATCCAAAGTGATAAAATTTGATTTAAAAGAGCGATCCTTCCAAATTTGAAGTAGTACATCAAGAATGTCTTCTTGCTCAGGCTTGGATCTACCTGGATCGAGGTGTTCTTGTATTATTTGTTCGTAGAAAGTATCAAATTCTTTGAAGTTTTTCTCTAAGCGGTTCATCAATCCTGTAAGTTTATCAACAAAACCCAGGACTGGAAAATAGTCTGCAACAAAAAACCCCGTAAGCAAGGCCTGAGCTTCTTGAAGTAAAGCTTGGAACCTAGTCCTCTCAATCCCTTGTTCTTCGTACCTCTTCCCAAAAGCAACCCTACAAACTATAGTACTTGTAAGAGACATCATAGCCTCAGACAAGTCTACGGGTTTAGAGGCAACAGCTAATTTAGAGATCTTTTCAAGCAGATGATGAGAAACTTCAAATTCTCTAATGGGACGAAAACTTTGCACCCTGTTAAAATTGAAAAGATGAACTACACATATTTTCCTCATTTCTCTCCAGTAGGAACCGTAAGGTGCAAGACCCAAGTCTTTACCATTGTAAGATAATTTTTTTTGGCCAGTAGGCAATAAGGAGGGCCTACTACAAAATATAAGGTCTTGGGTTTTCATTACTTCTTTAGCCATTTTTGCGGAGGAAACTACAAGGATTGGCACAGGACCCATGCGCAAGGACATTAAAGGTCCATGTTTTCGAGAAAGTTTCCACAGGTAGCTTTGAGGGGCTGAGCTATCAAATTGGTGCAAGTTTCCTATGAAGGGAAGACCTCTAGGACCTGGTGGTAGATAAGGTTTTCTTTTAGTTTTAAGCCTTTTGAGAAGTAATGAGAGGAACAAAGGAAGAGCTAATACAAGAAAGATAACTAAACCCATTATGTATTATGTTCGATCGAGTTACAATTTGAGAAAGAGGTCGCTTATATATCTCTTCAATTGTGTCACTGAACATGAAAACAAACCGGAACAAAAATTTTCACTAATATTATCCTTCCTTTTGACAAAAAGATTGAAGTAATAAATTTGAAAGTTAAATCAAAATTGAACACGTAATTGCAATTGCGTGTTGAATTATTGAAGATTATTTTTTCAACATTTGGTAATTAAAAAAAATGAAAAGTTTGAATTCTTTTAAATAAAATTTTAAATTTAAATCTTATATGAATCTATCTGCTTAAATTTCAAATTAATTAAAGCTCTTATTATTATATATATTAGAATCAAATGAAAAAAATTAGTATTATTTTTTGTAAAGTGTAAAATTCCTTTTAAGATAACTAATTCCTTTTCTTGTTGTCATATGCACTACTTTTTTTCTTCATCTTATTGGCATGGATATAATGCTTCACGCTGTCTTTTGTTTGTATATCGAGCTGCGTATTTCTAATGAGTATATCCTTGACAAATTCAAGCTATTTAGTAACATACATGCATATATACTATTGAGTGTTATTAAGTTAGTGATTCTTACCATGCGTAATAAGGCTGCATGGAAAAACAAAAAGTTTTGTCTTATTTCAGAAAAAGAATTTTTTTTTAAAATATTCTTGTCTATAGATGTAATATATGGCTAGATTTGAATGATATAATTATGTGTTTTATTTTTATTGGATAACTATTTTACACTTAACTTATGTGTTTTATATCTAACCATATGGTGTAAAATATCCGGTCTAAATAAGAATCTCCCAATTTCTTGTATTTTGTTAGATAAAAAATAATTTAAACTCAATTAAAAATTAAAATTTTTTCTTAATAAAGTATAAGTGAATTATGTATTTCTAATATACGATAAAATTGCTCCACTAAAAGATAAGATTATAAAAAATGAAGCATAATAACCATAATTTTGAGCACCACCAAGGAAAAAAAATCAGAAACTTTAAGAATATTAATTTACATCTCAATAAATATTAAAAATATTGAAGTAAAATTGTATCAGTAGTTACATAAATGAAATTAAAATATAAAATCGATAAATTATGTTAAATTTTTTTTTATTGCATAACACCATATATATTTCTTCATTTTCTATAGGATGTATGATAGTTGCTCTCTTTATTTTAGTAGATTTGTGCGTACAAGTTATTGAGCAACATAAGGATCAATAATGGAAATTGAGAGAACAATTCATAGATAGTGAAAATAGAAAAAGGAAATGCGTAAAATTGATTCTTGTTATTGTACTGAAAAGAATTATACAAGTATATACATACAAAACTAACTTGGAACAAGACTAGTAAGCTTCTAGCATATTTAAATTAAGTACTACCCAGTTATTGACGTAAATAATATATATACATATAAAGATTGATGTCGCAACCGGGCCGCATTACTATTGTAAGATTTTATAAAAATATTTCTGAATTAATTTAAAAATTATAAAAATAATAATTTAATAATTGATTAAATTGATTATACAACATAATTTTTTATTTCATAGCATAATAGATTCATCCATTTTTTTTAAAATTTTAAAATTTTATTATTTTAATTAATCGTCTAATTATTTTTAATGCTATTGAACTATTATATAATTTATTACGTATAATACAACACAATACAAAGAAAACTGTAATTTTAAGAAAAAAAAAAATCTTTATTTGGATAGCAACACGGCGAAGTTGCGAGGTCAATCACTATAACAGAACTAAAAATGTAGAACAAGAAATGCCACAAATACGATGACTAAGCCGTATTTATTTGAACACCGTCAAGAGGCACATTAAGCCAATGATTCCCAATATGAAGAGTGTTGCCATAGGTAGCCAACCAATCAGCTGAGAAGTTACATTTACTGTGCTCATGACGTAAGTGAACATGTCAATCCATCCAAATGAGTTTTCTTACTTCCTCAACAAGTGGACCACTTATTATTAACCACAGCATGTCCTAAAATTATCTGAATTTATAATCTTGCTATCCACTTCAACTATTAGCTATCTGATACCCTGATTCCACGCACACAACACCATAGCTCTGCCATAGTAACAGAGCATCTGCCAATATTCATAGCAAAACCTGCAATCCATCTGCCTAAACTATCTCGGATTGAACTTGATTTAATGGCACCATCAGTGTTTAGCTTATTCCATCGAGGTAAAGGGGATCCCAATCTAACTTGCATAGTTATTTTTGCTTTATAGGTTTCAGACTTGAGTTTTGCAGCTCTCCCACTTTAAGGAACTTCGCTGTGTTAGAAATAAATAATAAAACACTGTAGAATCAAGATATTGTATGCGAATAACACTCTCCCACTTCCCCTCCCGACCTCCATGACAAAAAAAAAAAAAAATCTCCCTAAAAGTATAAAATAGTACATTCTTACAAATTTATATAAAAAAAATATCTAACTTCTCGCTCATAATAATTTTTACTCGTAATATCTAATTTTTTTAGTAATGGTAATTTTTATAAATTCATTCAAAAAAGAAGAGAGTGAAAAAATTAAATTTAGTTTTAAGAAATAAAAAAAAGAATGAGGGTACACATGACATGATGTGGTGCTACATGTTCCACTAAAATGATATGAGATTGTTTTAAAATATGCGAGTAGTTTTTATGTCGATGTCACATTATCAGTACTAATCGAAAAATGAATTGTAAATGTTTTATTGAGAATAAAATGAAAGATAAGATAATTTTACTTCACCAAACAGTAAGATTTATTGAAAAAACTGGATAGCATTAGTCAAAATTATCCCACAAATTCACATAAAAAAAAGAACAATTCATTTCTTTAGGCATCGGCTGTATCCAAATCTGGTTAGCATATGGGCAGTCCTTCAGAACATGGAGCGGGTCTTCCCTATCTATCACCGTTGCATCTGCTACACGTAACCCACTACATGCATTTATAGCATTTTCTGCATGCGATGCGAACTCACAAAATTCGCAAAGTCCATCTGTTACATATATGTGTCAGTAAATGATTTTATAATTTATGAACTGGACAAATCAATTAAGATATGAGCTACAACTAAGAATTTGAAATACATGTACTACTCCACCAAAATACTGATAATTTACTCAAATAATCAAAATCATAATTATGAACTGCAAATCATTGGCACGCGTGCCATCATATTAGTGATGAATTTGTTTACCAAGAACAAAAACGTCGAACAGAATACTCATATGTAATGAGTATTTTCAACTGCAATTATTTGCTTTTCATCCTTTCAATTATATGCACATTTTCCTTTGTTTTTTTAATCGTTAATCATTATAATTTTATTGATTAGTGGTACAATTTTCATCAATGCATGCATATACTAAGGGTTCAATTTTGACTTCCCCTCCTTAGCTCAAAAAATTTTAAAAAATTAACAAATATATATATTTTTATTTATATTTTGATAAGAATATTTTTAATTGTATTTTTATTCTATAAATATTTTTAGTGTTAGCTATCAAACCTGTCTTATTTTGGTCAAATAATTGAAGATTGTATTTTTCTGATAAAAGGAGTGTCTCTAAGCTCCATTAGTTATGTCTATAGATCAGTGAATCAGGTTGCTTATTCTCTTGCTAGGGCATTTGTTTCTTTGTCTGGTCTGAAAGTGTGGAATGGCTTTGCTCCACCTTTCATTATTGATTTACTGTCTTCGGAACTTTTTTAATATAGTTTCCATAATTTCTTTCAAAAAAATATTTTTAATACAAAATTTTTTCATAAATCATTAATAATTTTATCTTTTTACTGTATTAACTAAAATTAGAAAATACTAATGAAACATAGAATTAATAATATATTAACCCGAACTACACTTTTTGATATTTAATTAGATTTCAAATAGACTTTGAAATTGCAATTTTCGCATCATGATCATATATAATTCACAAGTACTAGCTTAAGTCTGGGCGGCATAAACTACACTTGGAAGGATGGCATTAAAATAAAAATAATAAATAATAAAAACCTACATTTTGAAGGAGCTTTCTTTTGATATTGTTAACATGGCAAAACAAGAAAAATATAGATTATTATATAGCTAAAATCTTGCACGATAGGATTTTAGATTCAAATTTTATATATGAAAAAAATAAATATTAATTTTTTTTTATTTCTTTATGAATTATTTCGCTCAAACTCCAAATGAATCGAAATTTTTATGGCCACTACATACCAAAAAAAATTTTGCACAGTAATTTTTCATATGTAGATAATTATATTTAACAACCTAAGATGCCAATATATTCGTACTTTAGGAAGCATAAAGCATACACAGTACACTAAGTATATATTAAGCAAAATATTGAGTTTGTGACGTGAATTTTATGGAGAATCTTGATGGTAGTGAGGTTCCATTATGCTTGGAACTCATTTTTTGAATGAAAGCAATGAAGACTTAAAGAGTCTGTTTTGACACAGCTGTGTTTGATTGCTGTTTTTAAAAGGCTATTGAACTTTGTTTTGACACAGCCGTGTCATATGCCCGACAAAGTTGTGTTTGAGAGTTGCATTCCGAATGAAAATCACGTGACACAGCTATACAGTCATGTCACTTGGGCGACATAGTTGTGTCACGAGCAATATTGTTGGCCTAAATTAGGAAACTACTTTTTTCTCCTTATTTTTTACTTCACTTTTACCCTATTTGTATAAATACCTAATTTTAGGGTTTGGCAATGTGTAGTTCTAAGATTGTTAGCACCCTAATACTCCGTTGTACGCTCTTTTATAACATAGTGAAATCCTCTCCTCTGCCCGTGGTTTTTTCCCATGGGGTTTTTCACGTAATTCTTGTGTGTGCTTCTCTACTTTATTTTACCATTATTCTTTTACGTTTAATTGTTGGTTTGTGCACTTTGATTGCTTTCGCTGCGCAACACAAAAAGTGAAAATTATTTAGTAGAAAGCAGTACAAATACACAAGGCTTTTACGTTGGCAGAGTCTATAAGAGAACCTCATATCAGTTTATTGGATGAAAAAAAACACTAATCTATGGATCTGTATAGAGAGAGAGATAGTAGTAGCATTTCAATAGGCTTTATGTGCTTATATATACTTGGTAGCTTGCAGGCAAAGAGAATTTTTCTTATGCATAGCTAAGCCCGGTTGCACATCCATGTCCAAATCTTCCTTCTTCAATCCATGAGGCATTTCCCAGTCAAATTTGTAAAGTAGGTTGGCAAGAGAGAGCTCCACATTTGCAAGGCCCATAGACATCCCTGGACAAATTCTTCTTCCAGCTCCAAATGGTATTAGCTCAAAATCTTGCCCTCTGAAGTCAATAGAATTGCCAATGAATCTGTCAGGACAGAACTCTTCTGGGTTCTTCCACGCTTCAGGATCTCTTCCAATTGCCCATGCATTCACATGAACTACAGTTTTAGCCGGTATATCATATCCACCTAAATTGCAGTCTTGAGTTGCTTCCCTTGGAACTAACAATGGAGCTGTTGGCTGCAATCTCATGGTCTCTTTAATCACAGCTTTCAGATAAGTTAGTAGCTGAATATCATCTTCATCTACAAAACCCTTCTTTCCAGTAGCGTTTCTAACTTCTTCTTGAGCTTTCTTCATTGTTGTGGGATTCTTCATTAAGAGAGTCATAGCCCAAACCACAGTTGCTGCGCTAGTGTCCGTTCCACCTACAAATACATTCTGCAAAGGGCAACAAAAGAAGCCGTTAATAAGAAAACCAAAATTTGGACTGAAAAAATATACGGACGGCACAGGTTGCTCGGAGAGCTTTGCTCTCTTATGGATTTCACCCTATTCGATCTATAAAATAGTACCATGTGACTGAAATATCAAATGTAAAGGAAACAAAATGATGCTACGTACCATGAGAACTGCTTTGATATGATCATGTGTAAGATGAGCTTTGAAAGAGCGATCCTTCCAAATTTGAAGAAGCACATCAAGAATGTCCTCTTGCTCAGGTTTTGGTCTTCTTGGATCAAGATGTTCTTGGATTATCTCGTCATAGAAAATATCGAATTCTTTGAAATTTTTTTCGAGGCGACGATTTAATCCTGAGAGTGTATCAATGAAACCCAAGATGGGAAAATAATCTGAAAAAAAGAAACTGGTAAACAAGGCTTGCGTTTCCTCAAGTAAAGCTTGAAACCTGCTCCTCTCAATCCCCTCTTCTTCGTACCTCTTCCCAAAAGCAACTCGACAAATTATAGTACTCGTAAGACACATCATTGCCTCAGATAAATCAACAGGCTTAGAAGCAGCAGCTAGTTTTGAGATCTTTTCAAGCATGTGACGATGCTCGAATTCTCTAATGGGACGAAATGTTTGCACCTTATTAAAGCTGAAAAGATGAACCGTGCATATCTTCTTCATCTCCCTCCAATAAGAATCATAAGGTGCAAAAGCCAAGTCTAAACAATTGTAGGACAATTTTTGCTGGCCAAGAAAGGAGGGTCTGTTACAGAATATAAGATCATAAGTTTTCATAATTTCTTTAGCCATTTTGGCTGATGAAACTACTAGGACTGGTACAGAACCAAGACGCAAAGACATTAAAGGGCCATACTTTTGAGAAAGCCTCCACAGGTAGCTTTGAGGAGCTGCTTGATCAAATTGGTGTAAGTTGCCTATTAAGGGAAGACCTTTTGGGCCAGGTGGTAAATAACATTTTCTTTTAGTTTTAAGCTTTTGGAGGAGAATTGAGAGGAAAACAGGAAGAGCTAGTGCAAGCAAAATAAATGAAATCATTATGTGCTTCACTCTTGAATTTGAGAGAGAGGTCAGCAGCTATAGCTTTGTATATATATATGTATATAAAAGGAGGAAGATACCTGCAGTGGGTTGTGATGTCAAAAAATTTTGTTTTAAAATTATTTTTTACCCCAAGATACAAAGCTAATCAAATGAAAGAGTACACGCTAAATAGTGGTGACAAATGTGGTTATCCTATATATAAATATTTTAGAATTTTTCTTTATTTATAATTTTTTTAAATTACAATACGATCCAGTATCATTGAAGCAGATAAAAAATATTAATTGTTATTTGTTAATAATTAATATTTTAAAATTATTTTCATGAACCTGCATCAATATAGCTCACAAATCTAGGTATGAGAGGGAAAAATTCAACCTAGTACCTCTCCATGTTTTTTTAAGCTCAGCACCTTTCCATTCAAGAGTTACAGGTGTGATTTTTTATATAATTGATAAATGTTAAAACAGATCCTAATATATTTGGAATGTATTAAATGATTGTATGCTTTTCAAAAAACTTATTTATATATAATGATTTTTCATTATTATATTTTTAATTAGTAAAAATCATAGTACGTAATGGCACACATCATATAATTATGACTTTCTCGATGGCTATATTTTAAGATGACAGAAACTAAGCATAAATTAATCTTTTCAAGAAATGGATATTATTTAATTTGTGCAAGTCTAATCATTTTTGGCAGCTTGATCTTTTTCCAATTTTTTTCGTTTTAAACAAATAACGAAATGCATTACGTTCAATTAGAAAAATACAATTAAATCTCTAAAACCAGAAAAAATTCACAATAAAACAATCAAGTATTTTCATAAATATTATTTATTTATTTATTTTGGTTATTGTTATGTTATAAACCCTTATTCAATCATTTATTTTATGTTTTAAGGATGGGGTCATATAGGTAATCATATATTCATTGGAGGATTTAAGGTTAACTTGTGTTTTATTATAACACCCAATTGGCGATTGGATGACAGTATACCAACATCAGTTGTAATTATACTTTTAATATTTTTTTAAGGAAAATTATACTTTTATTAATTATTTTATGTTTAAATAATAATAATTATATGAATTACCTACATCCAGAGGCACTAAATATATTGATTATTTTATGTTTAAATAATAAAAAAATAACAAACTATTTAAGTATTATAATTAACTTATTCAATAAAGTACATTAATTTAATAAAAATCTATATAATATATTTTGAATAAATAAAAATCCACTCCATGCATTTACATACTCTTCCACCTATGCTTTGCTTTTGTTTTTATATTTTATATGAACATTGAAATGAGAGTGATCGCTTACGTGCTGGATTCTTGGCTGTTCCTTCCAGTCTTTTTCTTTTTCTTTTTTTTATTTAACTAAAACTGAGAGTTGTTTTCGGTATTTTTAAAATTGATATACAGGTTCAAGCGGTAAGAGATTGAATTCTCTCATATAAGATTTTAAATTTAAATTTTATACATAAATATAAGTGTTAAAAGAGTTTTACATTTCTTATGAATCTATAAAACTATAATCAATTTAACTTCAAAATAGTTATCAGAACTTTTATAGCTATAAGATATTAAACCATCAAATAAAGAAAAAATAATTATATTGAAATCAAGTAAATTTTTAAGTTAAATTAAAATAAATAAATTTTTATTTATATTAATCTATTTTTATTAATGTAATTTACATTTAAACTTTAACTGAATACAAAATATATAAATAATTTTAAAATATGATCATATGCATATGTTGAATATATTTAGTGCCTTTGGATGTAAATTTCGGGAGCAAAACAATCAAGATTTTGGCCTTTTAAAATTCTTTTTATTTAGACGGAAATAGTTCTATCAAACACTCTCATTGTGCTACCTAAGTTTCTACTTGATTAATTTAATCCATCATTTTTTTTGGTTACATATTAGTGGTTTTACATGTTTGTAATTGAGTAATTAAACTATATATCTAGAATGGATGTGGGTTATATATATAAAAAAAATCAGATTCTAAGGGAAAGAAAGAGTGAATAAGCATAGAACAATGAATGTTCTATAAAATATCCATGAAAGAAAGAGACCCATCTAGCATTTGGCAGTTGTCCTGTGTAGAATGATTAAATAATTATTGTCTTATGTAGTTGATCGTTAGAGTTAAATCCTAAAACGTTTCTAAGATTTGACAGGATCATGTTTTTCCATAAGATTTGACCGGATCACAATGCACGATTTTCGTTTGTGATGTTCTAAAATTATTAAGTTTCATTTTTGAATATTTGGTATCAATTCTATACTTTAGTCCTCATTGATAGAAACCTTTAAATTAAAAAATCATTATACTTTACTTGTTCTTTGATAATTGAAAATTGACAACACTTTACCCTATAGAAATGTTATATAATTGCACCTTGGCTTCTATTATTTTATATGGTACAATATTTTAGTCACTCACAATTGTACAATTTTTCTGTGAACGACAGAATTAGGAGTAAAATAATTAATTATTGAATAGAAGGACTAAAATATAGAGTATGGTAAACCTCAAGGATTTATTGGTATCAAACTAATGATACCAAAGGACTTCATAGATTTTGTCATATGAGGAAATATAGACATAGCCCAAAACTTTAAACCAATTACAGCTTCCGATTCAGTGTATATTGTAAGGAGTCATTCTTCAGTGCAAATATGTGTATGTCTATAAATGAAATTATAACCATTAGATTAGTGCTTATTTAATAATAGCCATTGATGCAAATTATGAGTATTGATACACAAGGATAATCAGTGGTTGTAATTAAATAAAAAGTAATCTAATGGTCCTAATCTCATTTGTATAGATATAAATGTTTGTATTATAGCAAGAACCTATTGTAAGACCATTTGGGCTGGCATGAATTATCTATTTTTTAAAAAATTAAAATAATTATGCATTAATAGCTCTTACAAGCAATGACATTACATAAGAAATCCAGAATAGTATCCCAGAGGAGAAGATCATACACAGAAGAGGCAGCCTTAGCACAATTTTGACCAGCCTCATTCGCAGATCTTTAAATAAATCTTACACATACATTGTTGAAGTGTTTAAGAACAGAACAGATAGAATCAATAAGCAAACCATAAGGATTAATAGGAGAAGGACCATTAAGACTCTACACAATTGAAAGGGCATCAGGCTCAAAAATAAAATTGTCAAAACCATTATGTTTCATCTAAGAAAGAGCCTCTAACATAGATAAAGCCTCAGCCTCCTTTGATGTAAACAAACCATGAACCAGCTTTGTAACAACTTGAATAAAAGCAACTGAGTCATTCCATATAACAAAACCAAGATCCACACGATGACCAGGATAAAGTGCAGCATCAACATTAATCTTCAGAAAACTAGTTGCTGGCTTTGACCACTGAACATCTCCATGACTTGGTGCCAACGAAGGAATACAGGTTGGTGACTAATTATCTAACATTGTTACAAACTACCATTGAGCTAACAATTGCCCAACATAATTTAACAGAGACCATGAAGTACCTCTATAACCACACTATACTAATGAATTCCTGACATTTCAGATATTCCAACATATAGTGGCAAACAAAGAGCAATCTATAGAATTGAACTTATAAAGCAAATAGAACACCCATTTGACAACAGAGTCATGTTGGTGACAATAAATAAGCAACTTAGACTGCACCCATATGTCTCTTAGAAAAGGTCATAAGAACAAAATATGCAAAGAAGCTTCATCAGCATTCCTATAGAGATGACGTTGTGGATTAACAAGAACTTGTTTACTTTGTAATGCAGTAGCTGTCGGTAATAGTGTTAGTATAGATGTGCCCTAGTGCCATTTTGTAATGTATAATGACATTGTAAATTATTCCTATGGCAATATAATATTCATTTAAATAAAGTGTTTGTTTATTTGAGTATTTACCCTTTAACATTATGTTAAATAAATTTATTATCAAGAGTTGATAATATGAGTGAAAAATTTATTTAGTACATATGCTATAAATTATTTATAGTCTGTTAATTAATATTTGGGTAATATTAATTAGACTATCACTTATGTCTATTTTCCTTGATTAGTATATGATGCTAATAGTGGGAGGTAGCGAGTCTCATACTACTTGATATGAGATATCAGAATAGACATGTGAAAACTCATGTGATGGGTGGATCGAACAATGACGTTAGATTAGTGATCGCAAGGATATTCACTTATAGTCAACGATCACAATCTAGGTCATGATAGTGCATATAGTCCTTTGACCTGAGGTGACACGGTCATCCACATTTGAGTGGTTAGATTTTGTTATCGCTTACATACTTGTGTTATTCATACATGGGTATATGGTGTGTGGTGGCTTTAGTCAGTTTAATGTAGGGATAAGTGTTCAACCAAGATGGTATTCATTGCCTGGAGTGAACTGGGATATATCCTATGCTATCTAAGTTTATTCTTGATGAATAGAGTTTCTAGCCAGGATAAACACAACACAGTCTGAAAGAGTTTCAGTGCTAGAAAGTGTTTCTAGTATTTGTTATGTTTTATTAAGAATAACTTAAGATGAGGTCATATGATAAAGCTATTAGAGTTTGATTTAACCTTGACTCTAGGCTATATCGGGATCATCAAATGAAGGGATTTTAGTGCACGGTAATTATGACCAAAGGGTTCGTGTGAATTAATAAATGCATTCATATCTAATTGGGTAGTTGTGATATCGATGCTAGGGGTCACTCACAACTTATGAGAACTAAATGTGTATAATTGGAATTTTCACATTTAGACTTGAAAGAGTTTCAAATAATATCAAAAGTTGATATTATATTCTCATTGCCAAATAGACATGAACCTAGTAAGTCACACCTAAAGAGTTTTACCAAATCACCATATTAATCTAATTGTTGATTAAAGTTTAATTAATTAATTTGATTAATGGAATTGGATTTATGCTTTTAAGCAATGATTTTAGCATATCATGAAATCTAATTCCACTAAGAGTTTAATTATAAAATACTTAATTAATATGAGATATTAATTAAAGTATTAAATTAATAAAATATGTTGTTTCCTATTGGACTTTGATTAATGGCCCAAGGAGTATGGCCCTAGGCCCAAAAGAGTTTTGGCTCAAAGATTAATCTAAGGCTCATGAACCTAATCAAGGCCCATTTGATTAATGGAAGGGCTTGGCTCAATAGTTGGTCCAATCATTAAGCCTATGTCCATAAATCAATACATATATAGTCAATATTGTCTTGTTAGGCACATTATCACTTAAGTGTATATTGTTGACTATGGGGAAGTGAAGATTAGGTTGCCTTATTTAGTGTAGAGAATGAATGTAGACTTAATACATGAGATGTATTACAATCTCCATATCATTCTTTGTACACTTATGAGTTACTTATACAATTTGTATACTCACTATGACAAGGTGCTTGTTTGATGTCATGCATGATGTATTTACGGTGCTTATTTGATGTCATGCGTGATGACTTGAGGTGCTTGCTTGATGTCATGAATGATGTTAATTAGATACTTGTGCAAATTGAACACATCTATGTCAAAGTGGCATGCAAGGTGGAATGCTAATGATGTGGTGTAAGAGAAGTTTAATTTGTGAAATACTATCTAAAGTGGCTTGTCTCTACACTTATATATATCCTTAGAAGTGTTTTAAGGAAAGAGGTTGGTTACCTAATTTTGAGAAATTAGTGGAAAGTGTAGAGACAAAAAATATACCAAAAAAGAAACACAACATATACCAAAAGTAAACTCAAAGGTTCTTGCAAGGGATTGAGTTAGTGCAAGTTTTTTAAAGGGTCATTTGAGAGGGACTTGCTACTTCACTTGATCAAAGCAAGAAGGTGATTGGTAAAGCTTTGGTGTTCTAAGCCAGAGGCCAAACATTTGGGTGGCTTAACATTAATTCAAGAGTTGAACCAAAAGCATTCCAATATAGTAGATTACTTGTGGTCTACATCAAACCTAGGAGATTATAAGTATTCCGCAACTTAGAATTCCTAGGTTATTGTGTTTACATGTTGATGTCATTATTTAGCTATGTGTTAATTGTAAATTGGATCCTTGGGATTGGAATTCTTCATTTGATGAAGGGTTATATAAAGTAAATTTTTTAAATTTAATGTAAAGTAAATTTTTGAAATTTAATGTAAAGTAAATTTTTGAAATTTACTCTACTAAGGCTTGTGCTCACCACACATGTATTTAAAGCCTAAGTAGCATAACTGATTCCTTTCAGTGGTATCAGAGCAATTTTTTGCATTTTACACATGCTAAATTGATTGATAATTACAAGTGTTGTAATTATACTTGATGTTGGTTGCAAGTGTTGTGGCCTAACATGCTCAAAAGGTGTGTTTTTATGTTGTTGACACCCTGTGACACGACTGTGTCAAAGTGGTGTTGGCTTTTATCCAAAGGGAAAAATCGTCACACACCTTTAACACGGTTGTGTCTAAGTGGTGTTTAAGCAGTGTCAAAACAGTGTTAGCTTCTGCCCAAGGGACAGATCGTGACACACCTTTAACATGGCCATGTCTAAGTAGTGTTTAAGCCATGTCTAAGGTGTGTCAGCATATGGAAAATACATTTTCTTGTTTTTTATGCTTGGCAAATTATTCCTAATATGCAATAGTTGCATTTTACATGATATTTGATTATCATATATGCAAAAAGTAATAATGGAATTATATTACATCCTATGGTTTGTAATGATAATTAATTTTATTATTTATGCAATTAAATGTTAATTACATAGAATTAGGATGTAATTTCACCTTGGTATGCCAAGGAATGATTGTAAGTCACAAGAGTTGTGACAAGGAGCATAAAGCGTTCAAAATGAAGGCTCATGGAGTTGATGATCAAAAAGGCTTTTCTTAGGCCCATTATTATTAAGCCCATGGTGTTAAAGCCCAAGGAGACAAGGCCCATTATATATTCTAAAAGTTAGAATAGGCTTAAGAAAGGCCCATGATCACTCCTTATTTGTGCATGCATTTTGCATGTTCTGTGTATATATGTGATATATATGTTGTAACATGATATATGCATATATGATATGTATCTATGTTAAAATTCCATGCTATGTATATATGTGATATATGCAATGAAAATGGCTAATGTGCAAAGTGAGACCTAAATTAAAGAAAATCTTCCAAACTAAATTTAGGCCTTGGCTCTCCATTGGAGCAATAATTAACATGGTTTTGGATTATGTACATCAGCTATGGACACATAGGGATGCACATAAAGTCCAAGAGATTCATATAGTGCTATTATCAAGCATGAGATGTTGTGGGTGTATGGATACATAAGAGGCCAAGAATGGTAAATAGGTGTACCTGAGGTTTGTAGTGTTCAAATCCATACATTTCACTGATCCAATGGTGTGGACCTAACTAATGCCAAAGGCTAAGAACGATAATATGTACCTGAGGTCTGTAACAGTAGAAGTCAGATTGATGGAATCTCACATAAGATATGATGGAATCTCACATAAGATATGATGGCAAGAGTTACCTACTTAATAAGAACTAAAATTTCAAGAATGGTAATATGTACCTGAGGGGTGTTAGTGATCATTGAGAACTCCATCACCCACTAGAAATCCATCCAAAAAGGGATTTCCATTTCCTATTTAAAAGTGTAGGATTCACAAAGTTAGTGGGAGACCATTTTGATTAAAGACCATATCTAATGGTAATAAAATTACAATGTCAAAGAACTAACTAATCTTGTTACCTTTGCAGAAATTTGATAATATGAGACACTCAATTCCACTGTCAGTCATACTCGACTCGACCAGCAGAGGCTCATGGGCCCTAATTTTGTTGATTGACTTAGGAATCTAAAAGTTATTTTAGCTTCCGAAAAGATTCTTTATGTATTGAATCAATCACCACACGCAATAATTCTCGATAATGCTTCCCAAGAGGAGCGTGATACTCTAGTAAAATAAAATGATGATGATTTGCAAGCACGATGCATAATGTGGGCTTCCATGAACACTGAGATCCATCGACAACATGAGAAGTACACAAATGCTAAAGAAATCGTACTTCACCTACAAGAGTTATTTGGTGAACAAAGTAAGACCACAAAATATGAGATATCTAAGCGGTTATTTCATGCTAAGATGAGGGAAGGTGAGGACATTAAAGTCCATTTGAACTCCATGATTAGATCAATGGAGGAGCTAGAGAGTCTAGACTTCACAATGGACTTCCATCTCCAATTGAATTTGATCCTTCAATCCCTTCCCGAATCTTTTGGGCAAACAATTGCAAATTTCCATATGAATAAAATAGAGTGCACTCTTACGGACTTATGAACATGCTAGTGACGGCCCAAAAGGCTATCCAAAGTAGCAAGGGGAAGGATGTTTGTAACGCCCACATAATACATTTTCATTTAATTGCATAACATGCATATCATATAGTCATGAAAAATAGATGTAATGCATGTGATATTAAGTCCATAACAAGAATTAGAAAGTTAAGGGCTTAATTTGGTTGATGACAAAAATAAAAGGCTTAAAGTGGTTTTGTTATTTTCATGACTATCATTAGTATTATTATTATTATTATTATTATTATTAAAAAAAAAAAAAGAAAGAAAGAAGAGTTTGGACGTGTGTTAAAAGGAGAAAAGGATTATCTTCCTTCTCCTCCTCCTTCTTTCTTCTTCTTCATTATTATCACCTACAAAAAAAAAAAAAAAGAGAGCTGAATTACCAAGTAAAAGTGAAGGTCTAGAATCATTTTCAGAGTCTAATCTTCATATTCAAAGGCCATAGATGTTTATTTGGTAAGTAATTTAAATATTTTTGTTGAAATAAGTTAGGGTTTATCAAATACAAAATTCGGGTTCTTAAGATCCAGTTTTTCAG